>PYAF01001037.1:0-21620 GCA_007407185.1 Glycine tomentella
CGGTGATGGGGCTCTTCATCAATTCTTCTCTTAAGGAGATTCTCTCCATGCTTGGTTAGTTTCTCTTATGGATTGGATGTAATCTTCTACCTTACAGTATTTCTTTTGATATTTATTTTTGCATAAGTCTTTCTATTTATTATTGGTAAATTTATTCCGTACTTAACGCTTGATATTACTTGATCACTAATATCACGAATTTAAACTCGAAGTGAGACTGAGAAGTAATCTTAGGGTTTGAAATGAATAAATTTACTCTTTACGTTACGTTGCTAGACATAGAGCATAATGTTTAGATTGCAAATAAACACGCGAATATAATCGTAATGCTGGGATATTTATTTCATATGCGAGAGATCGATAGTTGATAAATATTCTTAGGATTCCCAAATGCGAGACATCGATTTGGGGTGATTTTATGTGTGCATCAATAATAATAGAAAATAACTTATGCATGGTAATATTAATTGAATACTAAAGGTATGAACGATGAAATCCAATCCTACGCTTTTCTTTAGTTAAAATCGTTTTATTAGCTTCCGTAATCTTTCGTAATTTTTCTTTACTTCCGTAAAACCATCAAAACTTCGACCATACTCATTGTACTTAACTATTCAATTGTTGAATTCTATTTGGATTAACTGGGTAGCACAAGTCCCTGTGGAGATGAACTTTTATAAATTTTGTAACTTACAACAACAATTGGTACGTTTGCCAAAAGTCTAACAATCACAGAGCCAAGATTCAAAGCTCACCAAATCAAAAACTGAAAGCTAATCCTTCATCACTAGACAGTTCTAAATAAGTTTCTCAGCAGGACCCTGGGCTAATTCTAGCCCCAGCTCAGTATGGGTCATAATATCCAGAAAACCCCAAATTCAAAATCAACCGGAGAAACTTGAGTTTCTTACCTCAATGGCGCCCAAGAAGGCTGGAGGACAGCTTTCCCAAGCTCTGGTGTCCTTTCCAAGCCGCGGTTCTCAACCAAACTCAAGTCTCTGAGCTTTTCCTTGAGAGAAGGATTCTTACTCCAAAAAGGATTTTTCAGGGTAATTGATGAAGGATTAATGCTTTCAAGGTGATTCTCACAAGCTTATAGGTCTTTGGGAGGTGTTTAGGCCAATATATAAGGTCCTAGGAAGCTTGGGCTTGCTCTAATGGAGGTCCAGGCGTTGGGAGGAAGAAGAGGAAGTTTTCTTCTTCAGTTTTCGCGTTTTGCCCTTTAATATTGGGCCTGCCCGAGCTCTAGCGTGATCCGCGCCAGATCCGGTGCTATCCGCGCCACCATGGCGGTGTATGTGGCGCCATCAGCGCCACTCCCACGCCCCCAGCGCCAACTTCCAGAACCTGTGGCGCCACCCGCGCCACACTGGCGCCATCAGCACCAACCTCCCCTGACCTATGGCGCCGTCCGCGCCACACCTGTCGTTGACCGCGTGGAATTGCAGTGAAACTTGGTTTCCAGACCACTTACCGTGCCATCAGCGCCACCTCTGGCGCCCCTCGCGTGGCTCTGACGCTCTGGGCGTCAAGTTCCAGTGGGTCTGGCGCCATCAGCGCCAGCCCTGGCGCCATCCATGCCACACCCTTAACAGGGTTTTCTTCCAAAGATCCCTGGCGCTACCAGTGCGGCATCTGGCGTCAACCGCGCCATAATGAGGGTTATCACAATTTGTCTTTAACACGCTCTGTAACACCTCAACTTACGATCTTGTTATTATTGATTTTTAATGAAAAATTCTTTTCGATTTGCTTAAAAATACTAAACCACAATTTTTCATTACTGAGTAATATTCATAATTATGAAGTAACATATAATAAGATTACAAAAGATTTTTCCTCACTGATTGATTTTTATAAATCTGATGTACAATAAAATACATACTGGTATCAATTTTGTTACATAGTACAAATAACTAAAACCTTCTATCACAAAAGAATACATCTTCAAACATATCATCTTCAAATAACACATCTTTACACAAAATCCTCTTCTTGTATACAGCTAATAGTCTCTCTTTGCTCTTCATCTGCTCGCTCGAATAAAATCGAGGTCATGGCAGGTGTCAACCACAGACACAAAGTACAGGGTAAGTTTATGATAAACACAGTTTAAGTAAAAGAATATATTCATAGATGGTCATAATAACATTCATAGAATATGATGCATGATTCTCTATTTATATGATACATGACTCTCTTTATCTTTTATTATTTGGTACCAATAGTCATGATAGCCCCAGTCCAATGGTCCAGAACTTGCACGATCAGTCAAGGTGTCACAATGGTGCACAGAAAGGTCACCCACACTACATGTGATCATCATGGGTGGCATAAGTTCCCCACTGCCGAACCACCCCCCAGCTCAAACTCCTCATTGTCTGAACGCTCGTACTCAGTTCCTATAACTATCTGACACACCTCCTCTCGAGGTAATAACGCGGACTAACCCCCGCTAGACATATGCATATGAGACATATAAGACTGATTCACTTTCATGTATTTTTTTATCATCTCATATTTATTTTAAGCATCAGTCTTCATATTCTGTCTCACATACTTTACTCAGAAATTCAACAGAAAGTATAGAACACAACTTCATGTACAAAATCTCAGCATATTATTCATGTACAGAGATTTATAGGACTAATCAACAACACATGAACTTCATGGAGATTTATAGAAACACTCAGCAACACATGGAACTTAGAGAAATTCTTAGAAACTTTAAGCAACATATGAACTTCATGGAAACACTCAATAACACATGAACATTCAGACACTTATTCAAACAAAACATCACTTAAACTATCTTTATCATAAAGCTTCCCTATACATACTTAAACAAAGTAACACTTAAACTATATTTAGCATAAACTCCTAAGCATACATAAGGCTTCCAACAGCTGAAACATAGTTGGACTCCCTGGCCCCCAATTATGGTACCAAAACTATAACCAAATAATAAACTCTCCTTACCTATCTATTTCCCACTGTTAGCTCCTAATAGCATCATTTTGATATCTCTCTAGTTCACATGCTTTGGCTCAAACGTAGAGCTCTATATATCAAATTGAAGATAATTTAGTATAGATTTCGAAGACAAGATTAACAATAACATTCAAGGTCAAATACCCACTCAAATTTAAAAAGAAGCTAAAATGGTGTTTTGGGAGTCCACATCAAAAGGATATCATTTAGAAACTCCAATCACACCAATGCGATTGGGGCTCAACGAAGGTCACAAAAATGACATCAATATTATAAAAAGGAAACTATTACAACGTCTCATTTTCAAAGGAAGTATAAAAAACCCAATAACAGTACCCAAATCATAAGAGATATCAAGAGAGGCTTCAAACTAGCTAAGAGAAGACAAGGAAAATATGATTACCTCAAAGAAACCAAGAAAGGGTGATTGGAGGCTCCATTCTCTACCAAATCCTCGAGTTAAGTTTCAAAGATTCCACTCCGATTAAAGTATTCCTCATCGTGCGGTGGTCCAACGACAAGAAACGACGGCTCATGGTGGTCACCAATGGTCGTGGGTGGTGGAGGATGATGATGGGAGGTTGGGTAGGTGTTTGGGGAAAGAAGAAGGTCAAATTTCGTGATTTTCACGCTACTACATGTATTTAAAACTGATTTGACTCACCCAGGCGAATTTTGGAAGGCATATTGGCTCGCCTGGGTAAGCTGACCCAATTTTAAAATTTCTGCATCTGTGAAAAATTATTATCTCCCGCTTAAAATGTTATTTCGCCAATCCCAACAGTCAACCTTTGAATATGTGGGTTACGAAAACACCTTTAAAATTTGAAGGGGATCCAATGGTTAACCAATCAACAATTATGATTTTACTAAAATAGGTTTTGGGTCAAACTCGAAAGCACACAATTTCAACGCAGCTCAAACAAACTCCCCATAACTTAACATCCACACTAAGTAATTTGACACCTCCCAAATTTGATTTTTATGCCCCTTTCGCTTGCTTTGCTTGCTTGGATGCTTCAAATACCATTGGAACCTATCAAAATACAAAATATGATTGGACTAATCTTCCAAAATGTGAAAAAGAACATTCATACAAGTACTAAATACAAATCAACTAGGTTTAGGGCAAGTTTACAAACAAATTTACTGAAGTCAAAAAGATAAGTGCAAGCATTATAACCCTAATTTTACTAAAATAGGGCACATATCACTCCTCCTAACCTAGAATTACTTGTTCTCAAGCAAAGTAAATACACTAGGAATATAGAAGATACTTTTACTATGAATATGAACATGCTTTGAAAAGAATCAACTTTGATCAGAATAAAATTTTTCAAATAATCAACATCAAGAATTGAAACAGAAGATGGAAATCACAAAACCAAATGAGATTAAGATCAATCCACATTTCATTTCTAAAGAACATCAGAGGAAACACCTGATTGTTTTAAACAGAGAAAAACCTCTCATAGTGTTTAATTCTCCTACAGGTAAGTGTTTATCCTCAATTCCAACACTGATATGTCATAGATTAATTTTGCAGTTCATTTCCCATCAAATCATAGTACATAATTATAATGGATCATTAGGGCTTTTATGGTTGGGGCTGGCTAGAAAGGAATCCTGGTTTTTCTGGATATTCAAAAATACCTCGAGAATAGGAGAGCAACCAAGGATAACACCATGCTATCATCACTTTTTTATTTCTTTTCCTACCAAGATATCCATGTTTCTCATATCAATCCTTCCAATCATCCAACATTTATAGAATTTTACAAATTTAGAGCACAAGGAATTTGTTTTGTTTTTTCTTTTCTTCTTTTTCTTTTTCTTCCTTTTTTTCTTTTCTTTTCCAGCTTTTGAATCACATGAATAGCCACCTTTTAAAACAAAAGTATTTTTCATCACATTAGCTACCCAACTGATAAAGGTTTCCAACAAAAATAAGATCCCCTTTTGTTCTCCTAACCTAAGATAAGGTAGGGAATTCTTATCCTAGGTTAGGTTTCCAACAAAATATCTAGTGTTTGGCTCAAAGGGCTTGCAAATGATAAATCCTTATATATTGGGATAGCTTTTTGGCCAGTGGCTTTAAAAATGTTCGAAAAGAAAGAAGGCCTAAATAATATCCATGCATCTTATGTTATGACAATTAGAAATTTATGCAAAATCAACTACAGAACATATCAGTGAGGACTCTCAATTTTATTTCTGTGGGTTCACATAGTCACTAGGTTTAAGGCTTGTTTCCATGTACAAATTGAATCAGTGTTTCAGAAGATGTTATTTATCAACTCCATGTAAAAATATCTACCTTCATTTAGTATCCTTTTTTTTATTCTCAAAGTTTCCAAAATTAATTTCATTGTGCTTTGATCTAAAAAGCAATTTTGAAAATCTATTGATTCTTTTCAAAACATGTTGTGTTCCAAAAATATTTGTCTTTTTAAGTCCCAAAAAGTTTTATCAAAAATGTGTAATTCCAAAAAGAAGTAACCTTTTGTGTACACCATCAGAGTTGCGCATAACAAAATAAAAATCATAAACGCACGCAATTTATCTAAACAAAAAATAAATAAGGAAATAAAGTACTGAATTTAACACAAAGCAGTAAAAAAACATAAAGACTATGTCACAGATTGTTGAAGATCATGGTTAAGGAGCTCAGTCTCCATTTGAGATAATCAGCAGGATATGCCACGTTCTTCCTGCTTTGCCTCCTCCTAACAAATGGACTTGTTCCTAGATCGTACAATGATAGCTCTAACAAAGCAGGTTATACTTTCAAAAAGATACAAATTCAAAGAGTAAAATTCAGAAATATAATTCATAAGCATAAGACATAAAAATTAAAATAACATAAATTAAGACAAAAATAAAAAAAAAACATTGGGTTGCATCCTAGGAGCGCTTCTTTAGCGTCTTATTAGCTGGACTCCTTTGTTATGGCTCAGGTTTCCAGCAATTGGACAATAGTGAAGAGCCATTGGCTTTTTTGTTTTCCTCCATAATTTTCACCAATTTCTTTTCTTTTTCAGAAAGACTTGAATTGCTTCTAACTGGTTCCTGTGAATTACCTGGAAGAAAAATATTTTTAAAATGTAGGGGTACTGTGTTTATCTCCATTTTTGATTCTTGATTCAAAGATTGCCAGTAAGGAATTTCCTTAAAAGCATCCAGTTGTTGGAGATAATGTGAACTTTCATTTTCTTCACATTCACTCATCTCAAATGCTTCAATCAATGTTTTCTCTGAACAATCTTTTCTTTGAATTGACCTCTTAGAGTCAGAAATTACTTCATCCAAGACATCCACTCTAAAGCACTCCCTTGGTTCCTTTGGGTTAGCCTGTGTGTTTGCTAAAAAATGTCCACTTCTACGCTCAGACAGTTGTTTTGCAAGCTGTCCAACCTAAACTTCAAGATTTTTAATGGAAGCCTCAGTGTTTTTCTGATTTGTGATGGACATCTGCATAAACTGAGTTTGTTATTGTTTTTGTGGTGGACACATGTTTGAAGAACCTGCATAAGAGTTGTTAGAAGGACTTGCAAAAGAAGAGTTAGTTGGACCATAATATGCATTATCATTTTGCTGCCCTCAGCCATAAGGCTAGTTTGAACCTGGACCACTTCTGTAGCCTTGATAATTTTCTTGAAAGTTCTGTTAAGGTCTGGTCTGATTCTACAAATAATGGACCTTCTCTTCTTGTTGGTATTCATCAGGTGTTTGCTGAAATTTTTGAGGAAGTTGGTCTATCTGTTTTGTTAAGGCCTCTAATTGTTGAGTCAAGAGGTTATTTTGAGCTAGAATTGTATTCTGAGTATCCATCTCCATTTTACCTTTTCTTTGAATCGGAGATCAATCATGGTGAGACTGGTAATCATTGGCTGCTATAGAGTCAATGATTACAATTGTTTGATATAGGGGAGCAACAAGAAGAATGAAGCTTTGGACTTGGAAGAATGTTTTGAGCTTTTCACATGCCTTGAAGATTGAAATCTAAAATGAAGTGTATGAGAAGTCAATCTGTTGATCCTTGCATTTACATGCATATAATCATTTAGATACTTAAGTGTTTTCATCAAAGAATCAAAACTATTTTGAAAAAGAAGTAAACTAGAAATGTTTTTGGAAAAATGCAATTCTTCTATTTTAATCAATTACAGAACAGTATAATCAATTATTTGCTTAAGTTTTAAATCTGAAAAAGCATTCAAAAACATTTTAATCGATTACCTAACATTTGTAATCGATTACATAGTGTAAAAGAAAAGTAATGCATTGCTGCTTTAATCAATTACCATAGACAGTAATCGATTACACAAGCTATCTTGAAAATCATGTTTCACTGATTTAATCGATTACCATACTTTGTAATCGATTACATAAGATTGTTTCTTAAAAGAACCTTCACTGCCTTAATAGATTACCAAACATTGTAATCAATTACACAAGAGGCTTACTATATAAAACTTCACTGCTTTAATCGATTACAGCTCCGTTTAATCTATTATTTTGTTCATTGTAAACTCAGAATTCAGCCTTGAACGCTTTAATCGATTAAGTGATAATTTAATCGATTACATGAGTTATTTTAATCGATTATTTGGCACATGTAATCGATTACAGTCTGTTACAAAAAACTGTTATAAATATGAGTGAGGCTTGTCTTGAAACACAACTTGAATAATTCGAAATTTCTGAGTACACACAAGCCTTCTCAAAGTTCTAAAGTGATTTTCTGGGTTAACTAAAGTCTTGCCCCACTTTTTAATCTTCATGGGTTTTGAATGATTTCTTGGGCAAGAATTCTCAAAGAAGTTTTGGAGAGCATGTTCTGAAATCTTGTTTCTCATTCAACTCTGATTGGTAAACCACATGCATTCATATTCATTGGATCATCAGGTTGTTTCTCTCCATAATCTTTGATTGTAATTTCGTTTTTGCAATTTCTGTTATTTGATGCTATTGTAAAGAGTTCTTTGAAGCTTGTTCTATATTAGTGTTCTATTGTTCTTGATCATTAGGAGTCTAATAGGGTTTTAGATTTCTATTCTTTATCTAGGGTTGATAAAGAGGAATTTTGCAAAGCTTGTAAGAATTGAATTTTATAATAGTGGAACTCTAATCTAGTGTTGATTAGAAGAAACTGGATGTAGCTTCTATTGAGAAGTGAACCAGTATAAATTGCTTGTGTTGATTTTTTTTATCTCTATCTCTACAAGTCATCTAGTTCATTTGTTCTTGGTGTTATGATAATTACTCAACAAGTTCTGTTTTTAAGCTATTGATTTCTTGTGCTAAGTAATTTGATTGATTAAAAGCATTCTTGGTTTAAAAGTGATTAAGATCCTTTGACTCTGATTTTATAAATAATTTTAAAAGACCAAGTTTAAACAAATTCACCACCCTCTTGGTTATTGTGGGTATTCCTATTGTTTTCAACAATTGCTTCCTTCGGACTCTTTGACATCATGGTACTTCCAGCTGAGGCATCAAGAATCATCTTTGTCTAAGGTCTCAAACCACTTTAGAAAATATGTAGTTGCGCAATATTATCAAAGTTGTGGTTTGGGAACCTCCGCAGTAAAGATTTGAATCTCTCCCATGTTTCACAAAGAGGTTCACCAAACCTTTGGGAAAAAGTAGGCAATGGTTGATTTTGCACTAATGAATCTGGATGAGGGAAAGAATCTTGCAATGAATTTCTGCTCCACTTCTTCCTAATTGCTCAGACATTTGTTTGGTTGGGACTGAAGTCATGTCTTTGCCTTACTTGTTAAAGAGAATGGAAAAGCTTTGAGATAGACAGCTTCAGCATCTGCATCAGAGGCTCCCATGGTACTGCACAACTACATGAAGGTAGACAAATAAGAGTATGGATCTTCATGATCTAGTCCAGCAAATGAATGTGATCCAATCAATGCGGGCTTCCATTCCACCATCTTTTTACTGAAAGGAGGAATGACTATGCTGTTGTAATGTTTTAGTCCTTGTTGATACGCATAGTCACCAAGAGTCCTCCTTGGTGGTCTATTTTCTTCTCCCCCTCCTTTATCAGCCATAATATAAATTATAGGTGGCTTTACTGGTGAAGGAGAATAAAAATAGAACAAGATTCACTAGGTGGCTCTTTGGTTGTTTGTTCTTTTTTCCTTTATGTTCTTCTTTTGTGGTCTTGGTAATTTTTGAATTTAAATAACAATTTTTTTTGCAAGAAATTTACCTCAAAAAGGAAAAAAAAAAACTTGCAATAACTCGTAAGTACCGAGGTTGGTGAAAATAAAATAAAATAAAACACAAGAGAATTTATACAAAAATAACGAAAGTAAAGAAAAAGTCCTATTCAACTGAAAAATTAAATTTGAAAGAAGTGAGTGAGCGACTCAAGTCTCCGGCAACGGCGCCAGAAACTTGTTAGACTCTTGGCAAGCGTACCAATTGTCGTTTTAAGTTACAAAATTTATAAAAGTTCATCTCCATAGGGACTTGAGCTACTCGGTTTATCCAAGTAAAATTTAACAGTTCAAGAGTTATGTACAATAAGGATGAACGAAATTTCATGTGATTACGAAAGTAACGGAAAATCATAATCGCGTGCTATTTGCAATTAAAATGTTATGCCCTATTTCTAGCAACGTAATTTAATGAGTGAAATCAATCAGTTCCAATTCTAAGGATACTTTCCATTCAAACTTAGAACTTAATTTCATGAAACTAGTGATCAAGTAGAATCAAGCATTAAGAACAGAATGAAATTACCAATGAGGAATAGAAAAGATTCATGCATAAATAAATATTAAAAGAGATACATAGGGGTAAGAAGATTACATCCAATCCTTAAGAGAAGCTAGTCAATCATTGTGGAGAGCACCTCCTCAAGGGAAGAATTGATGAAGGGAACCATCACCGCTTATTTTCGGCAGAGTTTCCACACTAATTCTCACTTCTATCACTCTTCCTTATACTATCCTTATCTAATCCTACTTCCTAAGGCTGAGAATTTCGTTCCCATGTGATTTTCTTCAAGTTCTGCGTGGCTATTTATAGGATTCAGCCTCCTGGTTGTGTCCTGTAACGCCCTGAAATTTCAATAACTAAAACTAGATGTTTGATGCATTTCTTGTTTTATTTGACTATTTGATTAGTTTAGATTAATTAAAATTTTATTTGAATTATCCATACGCAATTGCTTGGTGTAGACATCAAGTTATGGGAAATTTGTTTCAGCTACGCTAAAATAGAGTTATTTCGAGTTTAACCCATAATCTATTTTAGTAAAATTACCATTCTGGATATTTTAACCGTTGGATCGCCTCAAAATTTTAAATATAGGTTTCTAACTCATATATGGAAATGTTGACCGTTGGGATTGTCAAAATAATGTCTGTAACCTGAGAAATTAATTTACAGGCATTTTTGCTCGCCTGGGCGAGTCAAGGCAGTGATAAATACGTACCAGCTTCATAAATCACGAAAAATGGAGGTTTCTTCTTCCTTCTACCTTTTCTCAACCTCCCACCACCATCCTCCATCACCCAAGACCACCGGTGACCACCACGGACCACCGTTGCTTGCCAGGAGACCACTGCACAGAGAAGAACCTTTAATCGGATTGAAATTTTCGAAACTTCTCTTGAAGTTTTGGTAGTGAACGGAACTCCCAATCTTTCTTTCTTGGTTTCCTTGATGTAATCTTAGTTTCTTTTATCTTTTCCTAGCTAGTTTAAGCTTCTATTAGTGTCTCTTGTGTTTTGGGTACCGTTGTTGGGAGTTTTACACTTCCTTTGAAAAACCATTTGAAAATGACATGTTATAAAAGTCTTCTTTTTATGAAATTGATGTCATTTATGTGATCCTTATTGAACCCCAGTCACATTGGTGTGATCAAGATTTCAAAATGATGTCTTTTGATGTAAACTCCCAAAACACCCTTTTAGCCCCTTTTTGAATTCGAGTGGGTATTTGACCCCAAATGTTATTGATCTTACCTTGGAAATCTATATTAACTTGTTTCCAATTTTGTATATAGAGCTTTGCGTTTGGACGAAAACAAACGTATTGAAGGATCTCCAAAACAACACCGTCAGGTTTTATCAGGAGAACTCCTAGTTAGGCAAGGGGAGTTTATTATTTGGTTATAGTTTTGGTACCATAATTGGGGGCCAGGGAGTCCAACTATGAATATAATTGTCTGTCCCTGCTATGTGCTGGTTTTCAAGAAAAACTAAGTTTTTAACTAATGGGATGCGATGAATTGGTTTGTTGATGGATAAACTGTGAATAATATTGTTGTTGTAATGATTGGATTTTTGGGAAAAGTCTTAATTACAGAGGAGACTCTGCCTAAAATTTTATAATATATTTTCCTATTTATTTAATTCTTTATTAAATTTTTAAATGGACATAAAAATGTGTTTTCTGTATTGTAGTCCTCCTCTTTAATTTAGAATTTTCCTAAAATACCAGTCTCATGGTAATATGGATTGTGGATGAATGAGGTGATATTGATGTCATTGATAATGTTGAAATGAGATGTTATTGATGTGTTGGTGATGATTGAATAAGATAATGATGATGTGTTTGATGATGTACAAATGAAATAATGATGATGTAGTTGATGATGTTGAAATGAGATGACTTTGATATGCATCATAATGATGACTTTGATATGCATCATAATGATATTGAGATGATATGATGTTGAGGTTTATAATGACATTGATAAGAGATTATGTTGATGCTAATAATGTCATTATGTGATATGGATATATATTGACACCCATGGGGGGTGTATGACTGGTTTCCCTTGCAAGGAAGGATGTGTTCCTAGCCAGGTCATGCATTGGTGGTGCCCATGATTGTCATTGTGTGATGTGGATATACATGGATACCCATGGGGGTGTATGACTGGTTACCCTTGCGAGGAAGGATGTGTTCCTAGCCAGTCATACATTGATGGTGCCCATGGCTGTATGCTATGTATGTACACGTGGGATGCAGTGACCGGTTGTTTACTTGTGAGGAAGGATGTGTTCCTAGCCATATTCAATGCATCGGTGAGCCCATCTTGGGTGTTATGTATGTACATGGGGGTGTATGACGGGTTACCCTTGCAAGAAAAGATGTGTTCCTAGGAGGGCATCTATATTTGGAACTCCCTTGTAACTCAGGGCTGATCACCATGGGGGGAGCGGCCTGTGCATGACAGAGTGACCTTGACGAGCTACTGCATCATTTTCCTGAGAAAGGCTATTTCCATGAGGATGGTACCACATCACATGCTGATAGATGAGTCAGGTGCATGCATCATTCTATGCATGATTGTTTGAGTTATGAAATGCATTGAATGATTAGGTTGTTGAGTGTGTATTGTAATCATGGATTTTTGTTAATGATTGTGGTGGGTAATGTTGTTTCCTTCCCAATTGCTACTATCTGATGTTTGTTGGTTTTATATAATAAACTCACCCTTTCATTTGTTGTACCATATGGTTGGTACCTGTGATGATCGCAAACTTTCGTTTGTGTGAGCAGATGAGCAGCAATAGGTGACCTTGGAGGGAGATTTTCTTTTTAGTTGGAGCCGCCAAGCCGACATGATGACATTGGATTTCTTTTGGAGAAAGAGTTGTGTTTTGTTAATCAACTCTTTCTTGGTTAGTTCTTTGACTTTTTTTGAGGGAAATCAAACAAAGGAAGAGAAATGTGGGACCTGAAGTGAGGACCACGTGGGGCAGAAATATGTAATTTCAGGTATATATACATGTAAAGCTAAATGAAGTTCTAACTTGTGGATGACATGTACTGATTTAATATATATGTACATATTTTTTTTAAATATGTAGTTGTAATACGTGTATGATAATTGTATTATCGCAAAAAATTTACCATCATTTTCATAATCAAGTTAATGAAGTTTTAATTAAAAATTAAATTTTGTATGGTAAGAGTTAATGATATAGTAGCGACGAGGCGGGTCGTTACATGTCCACTCACCCAAGCGAGTGTTTTTGCCTGTGTTTGCTTGCCTAGGCGATCTAATCATATCTCCTTGGAACTTGAAGATTGCCTGGGCGAGTGAGTTAGCCTGAGGATGCTTGCCTGGGCAAGTTAAAGACTTTATCATGAAGAAAGGTCATGGGCATGGACGAGTTTTGGGCCATTTTGCTTCTAACACATCCCAAATTTGATTTTTATGCCCATTTCGCTTGCTTTGCTTGCTTGGATGCTTCGGATACCATCGGAACCTATCAAAAATACAAAATATGATTGTACTAATCTTCCAAAATGTGAAAAAGAACATTCATACAAGTTCTAAATACAAATCAACTAGGTTTAGGGCAAGTTTACAAACAAAGTTATTGAAGTCAAAAAAGATAAGTGCCAGCATTGTAACCCTAATTTTACTAAAATAGGGCACTTATCACAATTGCACAAGGATAATTTACACAATAATTCAACTAATCTAAACTAATCAAATAATCAAATAACACAAGAAATACATCAAACATCTATTTTCAGTTATCAAAATTTCAGGGTGTTACAATTCCTGCTCAAGATCATTTTTTGGGCATTGGTTTAAATCAACCCTATCACCCGTCACAATGGGAGCTACACTTGGTGAACAATCACTCATTCTAAATCTTTTCAAAACTTTTTTGATATAGGTCTCTTGAAATAAACCAAGAACACCTCTTATTCTGTCTCTATGTATTTTGATACCAATAACGTAAGATGCATAACCCATATCCTTTATATCAAAGCTTTTAGAGATACATTGTTTCACCTTATAAAGCAAACCCTTGTCATTGGTTCCATGAAAATATCATCCACATATAAAATGAGAAACAAATTTTGCTCCCACTGACCTTCTGGTATATATAGTGATCCATAACATTTTCTATGAAACCAAATGAAGAAATAATGTCATGAAATTTTAAGTACCACTGATGGGAGGCTTGTTTCAATCCATATATATATTTCTTAAGCATGCACAAAAATCTCTCACTATCACTACAAGAGAATCCTCAGGTTGTTTCATATAAATCTCTCCCTCTAGGTCTCCATTGAGAAAAAGCCGTTTTCACATCCACTTGTTGCAACTCTAAGTCAAAATGTGCAACCAGTGCCAGAATGATGCAAAGAGAATCTTTCTTAGACACAAGAGAGAATGTATCCTTGCAGTCAATTCCTTCATTTTGATTAAATCCTTTGGCTATGAGCGTTACTTAATATCTCTCAATGTTGCTTGATGAGTCTTTGTTAGTTTTGTAGACCCATTTACAACCAATGACCTTTGCACCATCAAGCAACCGAACAAGATCCCAGACTTTATTCAATGTCATAGAATTCATCTCATCTTTCATAAAATCATACCATAAGTTTGATTCCTTAGAGCTCATGGTTTGTGAAAACATTTCAGGATCATTTTTGGCTCCAATATTATAGTCAGATTCCTGCAGATACATAACAAAGTCATTCAGTATCGCTGATTTTCTTATTCTGGTATATCTTCTCAATGTTGTTTCATTATCTTCTTGAGGGAGTTGTTCAACTGATTGATCAACAATTTGTTCTTGTTCCTCATGATCAACTTGATCTACTAGATTATCAGCAGGTTGTGGATCTTGAATGACTGGTTGTATAACACCTGGTTGAGATGGAGGAGCATTGTTAACAACAATCATTCTCAAACTTGAAGTGAACGGTTGAGAAATTGAATGATCTTCTCAGAAATATAGTCTCTGGATTGATTGTTTCCACCAATCAAGTCATTCTCAAGAAATTTAGCATTTCTTGACTCCACAATCCTAGTACTGTGAGATGGAAAGTAAAATTTGTATCCCTTAGACCTTTCAGCATATCCAATGAAATACTCGCTAACGGTCCATGGGTCAAGCTTCTTTTCTTGTAGGTTATAAACTCTAACTTCAGACGAGCATCCCCAAACGCATACATGTTGCAAATGCGACTTCCAACCTTTAAATAACTCAAATGGCATCTTCGTAACAGCCTTAATTTGAACTCTGTTTAATATGTACATTGTCGTCTTCAGTGCTTCAACCCACAAGGTCTTAGGTAGCTTAGAGCTACTAACCATACTTCGCACCATATCCATTAATGTTTGGTTTCTTCTTTCTGCTACACCATTCTGATCTAGAGAACCAAGCATGGTGTATTGGGAAACTACCCCATGCTCTTGAAGAAACTTCACAAATGGACCAGACGCTTGTCCATCTTCAGTGTATCTACCATAATATGTTAGACTCAAGGGGAGCAAAAGAGGATTCATGAAGCTGATGATCTTAGACAATAATGTTTAGGCTTTTTACATGTCAATTCAATTGAATGGCATTTGTAATTTGTGTATGAGTTTGTCTAAGTTGATGTCTCCTATGATCCATTGCATAAATCTCATTCATGCATTTGCATTCATGATTTTGCAAAGCAAAGTTTCTTAAAAAAGCTTTTCTGAAACTCAATTTTTTCATGACTTCATAAAAAGCTAAGTGTTCCATATTTCATGTTTTGGAAAAAAAACTTTTTTTCACTGGTTTAATCAATTACAAGCAAGTGGTAATCAATCACTTGAAAATAGAGCATATTTAATCAATTACGAGAATATAGTAATCGATTACACAGTTCAAAATCACATAATGAACCTCCTGTTGTAATTGATTACAACACCGTAGTAATCGATTACTTGACCCCTATTTTGCTTAGAGCTTCCTGTGATAATTGATTACATGACATTTTAACCGATTACATTGTTCATCAGCTTTTCCAGAAATCCTCAAGAACACATTAATCAACTACTTATGTGATTTAATCGATTACTGGTAGTTATAACTGTTTCTCTATAAATAGATGATGCTTGTTTGCTCTAAAAAAAGAACGAATTTTGAAACCCATTATTTTGAGAGAAAAGTTACTAAAAGAGCATTTCATTGTTTGACCCACAAATCCTCTGGTTCAACAAACATCAAGAAACCTTGTGAGGATTTCCTTTTGGGCACTTACTAAAGAGAAAGTTTTGGAGAGATTGTTTTCAGATTTCTATTCAACTTTGGTTCAAGATTCTTTAATCATCTGCATAAATCTGCATTGGATCCTAGGTTGTATCTCTCATTGTTACTTTGTTGTATTTGTTTAAGAAATTCTATGTTTGTAAGTTGTGCAATAGCTTCTTAGAGTTTTTCTAGAATAGATTCTTCTAGAGGGAGATTAGAGAAGGGTTGTTTCTCTAAGTCTTGATCACAAAGGGTCTATAGGTGTTATATGCCTTGTTCTTAGTCTGGGATTGACTAAGAGTGATTGTAAAAATTGTAAGAACAGATTGCAAATAATTAGATCCTAGCTTGTTAGTTAAGAAACTGGATGTAGCTTCTCTTGAATTGAGAAGTGAACCAGTATAAATTCTATATTGTTTTCTTCTTCTTTAATCTTTTCTCTGGGTTATTGATTGTCATTCATTGGTTTAACTCTTTCATAATCAACAGAAGCAATCTTATTGTACCTACATTTCATAAAGATTGGAGGTTGATTGATCAAAGGCATTCTAAGTTTGATTTGTGATACGATCCATTAAACTCTGATTTTAAAGCAATGTTTTTAAATGGGCAAGAAGAACCAATTCACCCCTCTTGGTTTGTGTGCTACTCATATTGTTTTCATAATATTCTCCACATCTATCTGATCTCACGATCTTAATTTGCATACCGCATTGTTTCTCTACTTCTAATTTAAATACCTTAAAGGCATCTAATGTTTCATACTTATTATTAAGCATCTAGAGATACATGTACCATGAATAATCATCTATTAAAGAGATGAAGTATTTTTGATCATATGTGTCTATGTCTTGATAACAAATATTTGTATTATGATTTCTAATAATTCAGTACTCCTCTTGGCACCTTTCTTTGACTTGTTAGTCTGCTTTCCCTTAATGCAGTTCACACAAGTCTCAAAATTAGTATAATCTAGAGTATTAAGTACTCCATCATCTACCAATCTCTTAGTTCTCTGAACTCTTAGTTCTCTGAATGGAGATATGTCCCAATTTTTGACGACAAAACATAGAGGAATCTTCATTTATAACACATCATTTTGTGCCCTCATTAACATGCATAGCGTCATAAGTGGTTTTATTTTGTAAATTAATATAGAAAAGACCATCAGACAATGCATCATTCCCTACATACTTAGATTTATAAAACAAACTAAAGGATGTATTATAAAATGAAAAGGAATAATCAAAAGGTACTAGTCTCGAAACTGAAATTAAGTTCTTAGAAAAACTAGGAACATAAAAAGTCTTTTTCAAATTTAAAACAAAATCACTACTTAAAATTAAATTGCAGGTCCCTATAGCCTCCATAGGTGAACTCATCCTACTTCCTGAATAAATACATAGCTCACTTCCCACTGGCTTACTTAGGTTTTCCATACCCTACAAAGTATTCGAAACATGGATTGTAGAACCAGAATCAATCCACCATGTGTTATGATTAATATTAATCATATTAGATTCATAACAAACAAATGAGGTAGGCATACCTTTCTTTTCAAATCATAGCTTGAACTTAGGACAATCTTTCTTCATGTGTCTTTTCTTCTTATAGAAGCAACACCTGGATTCTTTCTTAATTCCAGCTTGGGGTGGTATTTTACCACCTCCCTTGTTCTTATGGCCTTTTCTTGTTATCCATCTTTTCAGTCATCATTAGAGAATTCTCTCCTTGCTCCAACTATAACCTCCCCTCCTCCTGAACACACATGGCCATAAGTTCATTAATAGACCATTTTTCTTTATGTGTATTGTAGGAGATTTTAAAAGGACCATATGGTGTTGGGAGGGTACTCAAAATAAAATGCACAAGAAAAGAGAAAAGAGTCAGACATGTCCACCTCTAGAATTTTAAGTTGACCCACAATGTCCCTCATCTGGATGATGTGCTCATGCACATCCTTCAGAGCAGTGAGCTTCATGGAAGAAAACTTCATTATCAGGGTACTAGCCAATGCCTTCCTTAAAGTCTCAAATTGTTCATCAATGGACTTCAGAGCACTTTCACATTATCATACTATTCAACTGAGCCCCTAATACCACCAAATATTTTTGTTTTCATGAACATCACACAGAGTTGGTTGGATCTTTCCCATTTCTCATACAGATCCACCTCCTCGGGTTCACTGTTCTCTGTAATTGTTGGTGGCTTAGCTTTCTTGATAGCATAATCAATGTCCATATACCCTAACGTCAGTAAAATCCTTTCCTTCCAGATAGAAAAATTATCCCCTCTCAATTCTGAGACATCAATTGTATTAATAGGTTGTATAGTTGCAAAATATTCAACGTATATGCTTATCATTAAAATTCCAGACAAAAATAATGTATCATGATTTACCAGTGTAAGTCATGCTAAAAAATTATGAATTTAGCGACATAAAATTTATTTGTGGGTTAAAATTTTAATTCAATTAAATTCACATAAACATTGTGATAAAACTATCAATATATATTTCTTGATCCATGTGGGCAAATAAAAAAATATAATTTAATATTTTATCCAAGTTAATCATACAAAATTATAATAGAAATTCTAGTGGGATAATATGACTAATTACGATTAATATCATCTACCTTATGTGATCTAAAGGATCCTAATATATAATATAAATAATTAAATTTGTTGTGACTAAGCTTTAATTAATTAAATTACACAAATAACTTAAATTATCTATTATATTATTGCATCAAACTATAGGCAGTAATGTCAAATAATTAAATATCATGAAATAATAACTAAATATAGAAATCACAATAAGAATAGTAGCATGAAAAGTGTAACAATTAATTACAATATTATACTTAATTCCTTATATGATCTTTAAACAACTTAATATATAATTTTTATTAAATTATAGATTATGTGACTAATACATAATTAATCAAAATTATAAAGATTACTTAGATATAAAACTTAATCATATGAGACTAAATCATATTATGCACTTCAAGATCAAGATATAATATAATAATAAATAATATTCTCATATACAATTGCATAATTGAAACATAATATTATGTATTTGATTTTATATATATATATATATATATGCAAAATAATTTTTTTTCAAAATATATTCATGCATAAAAAAAATCAAAACCGCACAAATTACAAAAATAAACATAAATGCATAAACATATAACATACAAGAAAATGAATAAATATCAAATGACCAAATGGTTAATGCCATATCTAGTAAACTATAGGTCAATAGTTTGAGAGCCAGACTGTAAGAACTAACATGTCGCCCATATAAATCATTCCACAAGTCGTAACAACATCATGATTTATGCTCCCATTAATTATTTATCCTCTTCCCGTGTCATTATTTCATATTCATGTTTTTTCCATTCCATTCTCTTTCACGAAGAACCGATTCCATATCTCCTCCCCCCGTCCTCGCCTCTTTATTTATTTTTCCTTTGCTCCTTCATCCACTTTTGTCGTGTCGGAACGTCAAAGCTATCACCGTTCCTCAATGGCTTCTGAAAAACAAAGGAACACTTCAAAACAACTAAGAGGGGGGGTGAATTGGTTGAACCTTGGCCAATTAAAATTTTAAAATCAAAGTTGCCACAGGATCTTTATCACATTCAAAAATTGTTTCAACACCAAGAATCAATATTTAATCAACTTTCCTTTCCAAGAACAATAGAAAACAGAGAATAACTTTCTGTGCAATGAAATTGATTCACAAACAAAGCAATTAAGAGATTAATAGATGAGAAGAAAGAATATCCATAGATTTTTATACTGGTTCACCTCAAACACTATGAGGCTACATCCAGTTCTTCCACTCAACACTAGAGTAGAGTTCCACTATTGCAAAAATATTCTTACAAGCAATTTTACAAGCCTCTCTTTATCAACCCTAAATAAAGTTCAGAAGTCTAAAACCCTATGAGACCCTTAGAGACCAAAACCCACACTGAGAACACTACTTAGCTGTCCTTAGAGAAACACTATCTCTACACTTGCAAGAAACCCATTTACAATAGACTAATCTTTACAAAAATTCAAAAGAACAGTTTTACACCTTCAAAGACAAGGAAAGATATCACCTGATAATCCAGGAATGCATGCACATCAATGAATCAACTGACTGAATTTACAGATTACCAACTCAATGCATTCTGTAATGGCCCTGATGCCTGGCGCGGCTAGCGCGAGGTCTGGCGCGGTCAGCGCCAGGGTTATTAAAGCAGAAAACATTGTCTGGCATGTGGCGCGGGTAGCGCCGGGACTGGCGCGGGTAGCGCCGGGACTGGCGCGGGTAGCGCCAGAGCTTCTGAGTGTGGTGCTAGTGGCGCCAAGGTGACGCGGTCAGTGACACAAGCCTTCCAGAAATCCAATTTTTCTCTGGAAGTTGGCGCGGATAGCGCCATTGGTGGCGCGAGTGGCGCCATTTGTTTTAGGCCAGCACGGACAGCGCCAAGGGTGGCGCGGGTCGCGCCACAAGTGGCCTGGAAGATCAGTTTTCTCTGGAATCCGGCGCGGTCAGCGCCAGGTACGGCGCGGTTGGCGCCATGGGGTTTTAAAGTGTGGCGCGGTTAGCGCGGGGTGTGGCGCGGTCAGCGCGGGACGTCTGCAAGAGTTGGTATAAAAGGCCAAAGTCGCGATTTTTGGGGGAAAACTCAGCTTCTTCTTCCTTGGAACGCCAGACCTCCATTGTTGGAGTTTCTAAGCTTGCTTTTACTCCATAGTTCACCAAATCAAGCCCCTTAAACATCAATCTTGATGGAAAACACCTAGTGAACCTAAATCTCTCATCCATTTCCCTTGAAAAACCCCGAATTAGAGAATCCCTTCTCAAGGGAAGTTTTTGGAACTTGAGTTCGACGAGGAACGGCGACGATTCGTGAGTACCCAAGCTAGGGGAAGTTGTTCTTGAGCCTTCCTTGTCGTTATTGAGGTAAGAAACTCAAGTTTCACCGTTTAATTTGTTGATTGGGGTTTTGGGTGAATAGTGACCCACTTGTGATAGAGCTAGAATTAGCCTTGGGTCCTTTAGAGATATGTGTTTAGAATGCGTTGAGGATGAAAGATTGGCTCTCAATTGTTAGTTTGGTGAACTTTGGTTTATTGGCTCTATGTAAGGCATGTGTTGTTATTATGCTGAATTGGTTGGCTTGTTTGACATGCTAGAGCCTTGATATATGTTTTGTTGTGCCTGAGAGGCCATGAGAATGGCACCTTGTGTAGGTGATGTGGACCGTTCAAGCCCTATGTGAATTCTGAGGAATTGGGCTATTGTGGTGAGTTTTGAGCTCTGTGAGCTTTGGCAAGGCCAAGCTAGACCTGTGAGGGTCTGAGAATCACTTGCGAAGTGATTGAGTGGGTATTACACAGTATGGATTATGCTTCTTGTTGTTCTCACGGCTTAAGACCGTTGTTGAAGCATTATATGTTTGATGTGATGTAGGACGTGAGACCGAGAGTTTCGGTGGTGGTGATAGTGAAGCCGGGAGAGCCGGTGCTTTGCTCAGAGCAGGTAAGCTCTTGGTTCTTGACTGTATGTCCTCTATTGTGTTCTACCATGCACCAAATTGG
>PYAF01001038.1:3882-35760 GCA_007407185.1 Glycine tomentella
ACAGGCTGCTTGTAATCGATTACAACATACAATTTAGCATTTTACAGCCTTCTTCATGAATCTTCAAGTGACTAAGGTTTGGCTTGATTGATCTTGAATCCAGGATTGTATCATTCCCTCCTTCTTGAAGAGAACTTGTCCTCAAGTTCAAGTCCTCATGTTTAATATGTCACTTGCCTTGCTTTGGATTACATCACTTCTTGAATAGATTAATCGATTAAGTGATAATTTAATCGATTACTGAAGCATTTTAGTCAATTATCTGGCGCGTTTAGTCAATTACACTTAGTTACAAAATCTGTTATAAATAGATTTGAAGGCTTGGCTTGTTAGAGAACTTGATCAATTTGTATTTCTGAGTATACACAAGATTTCTAAAGTCTCTTAAAGTGATTTTCCTGGTTCTATTACTTCTTGCTTCATTCAAATCATTCATGGGTCTTTGAATGAATCTTGAGCAAGAAACTTTTCAAGGTTAAGGAAAAGCATGTGCTGATTTTGGTTTGCTATTCAACCTGATTTGGTAACTCATGTGCATTACATTCATTGGATCATCAGGTTGTCTTTCTCCTTAATCTTTGTGTGTAAATTCATTTTTGAATTTCTGGTGTAAATTGCTATTGTAAGTGGGTTAGCTTGGGTCTAGAGAAATGTTCTCTAGTTAAAGAACAGAGTAGTGTTCTCTGGTTCTTGCTCCTTAGAATTCTAATAGGGTTTTAGATTTCTATTCTTTATCTAGGGTTGATAAAGGGGAGGTTTTGTAATAAGCTTGTAAGAACAAGATTTATAATAGTGGAATTCTAATCTAGTGTTGATTAGAAGAAACTGGATGTAGCTTCAGTTTTGAAGTGAACTAGAATAAATTGTTTGTGTGTTGTTTCTCTATCTCTATTACTTTTATTGTTCATTGATTCTTTGATTCATATTCATTGTTCAACAAGTTCTGTTTTGAGCAAATTGATTCCAAGGGTCTGAGCTATTTGATTGAGTAAAAAGATTTCTTGGTTTTGAAAGTGATAAAGATCTTGAAACTCTGATTTGAATTAATTTTAAAATACCAAGGTTTTAACCAATTCACCCCCTCTTGGTTATTGTGAGTATTCCCTTTATTTTCAGGGAAGAGATGTGATTATTGGCCATCCTATCAAACATTTTGAAATTCAAAGGATGCTATCATTGCGCCTTTTTTGAAAACTCACGAAAACATTAAATTTGTCTGAAATGGACATAATGGTTGACAGAATGACGTTTCGAGTATCTCGTCACCCGGACTCGATACCACTTAGAAACTTTTAACATTGTTTGAAAGAATCTAATGCCGAAGAATTAAAGCTCTTACAGCCTACTTCAAAGCTTGGGGGCTTATGTTCTACTCAAACTCGAGAAGTCATTACTCAGTCTAGGTAATTTATTACTCGGATTCTGCAAGGTATCGTACTCGGTATTCGACCAAGTTAATAACTTAGAAATAGAGACTAATAGTTTTCAATAAGGAAATAGGAAAACTTTGTCTGTCAACTATAACATAATGGATAGTCTCTAAATCCAGGAAATATCTATTATTTAAGATAAGATAAAAATCATATCTTTCCTTTATTACAAAGGGGAAATGAGATCTATACACCCAACTCTCCCTCTATAAAAAGAAGATGATCATAGTTCAGGCATTCTATTCTCATTCTAACCCCTATACCTATATACCCGTTTATCTCTACGCTTCTAACTTGAGCATTGAAGTGTCTTTGTAGCTACCCCCACCCTTATTCGTGGAGGTTCTCACGGAAGATCATCGTCTTGAAAAAGTTCTACCAAATTTGGTAAGAACAATTACCACATAGGGGTAAATTTTTAAAAAATACACATTTAGGGATAAATCGTAAGTGGAATCGCGACTTTACGCACAGAACATGTAAATAGGTCAATGACTTCTGAATTTTTTTTAAAAAATTTCTCACAGAAGTCATAAACATTGGTGCAAGAGAATACGTGAACTATTTAGAAGTCGTAGGACAATTATTACAACTTTTGCATTCAATATCGTGCCTCCTTTACGATTACCCTTGACTGGATATTTATTCAAAATGTGTCCCCATTTGATAATTTTGAAAAAAAAATCATCCCCTAATAGTAAAAAACCCCCATACTTTATTTTCAATGAGCAATTTTTAAAATGTGACATGATATAAATATGCCACGCTTATTTTGCCTACGAGTAAATATCATGGCATATCTCATGTTCCAACCACTGACCATGGAAAAAGAATGTGATCTAAAGCTAAAAATGCTAAAGTGAAGTGGTCAACATAGTCCTATGACACGCACAATGTTATACATGAGGTTTCTAATCTTAATTGTTGTCATAAAAAAATATGAAGTTAAGTAGTGAACTTTAAAAAGTACAAGAAAATGATACCAACTAAACTAATATAGTTATATACATGGTCAGGCAAAGAAGATCAGCATATTAGACAATGAAGTTTGATTATTATACCTAAAACTTGACTAACTTGCATTTTAAATAGTGCATGGCTGGTTTAATGTCACAATGATACTTGTGACATTTAGGCCATGGTACTAGCTTTGAAGAAAATATTTGTCTGCATAATGATATTTGTTAAATGACGAAGTGAGTCAAACGTAGAGCAATGGTACTAGCTTTGAAGAAAATAATGTATAAAAGACAAAGTATTGTATGTTGTTCCTAAGCAAAAAAAAATTCAAATATGTTTATTGCATGATATATTTTGCCTTTTAGGCAATGAAGATTAAATGAGCTTAAGGCTAAAATCTTTTAAGAAATAGCAAAAATATAAAAGGTAAGAATGGTAATCATCAATTTGTCCAATATATCAATCGATTGATCCACCATTAACCAACCTAGTCCAAGTAGTCAAATTCAAAAGGATCAACTCACCAAAAGGTTTTTCATGGGAGTACAACCAAGACTTAATTAAAATACATCCAGCAACAAAACTGAGAAAAATCCAAGACCAATTAATCTCATAAAATCATATATTAATCAAACAGAACACAACAGAACCCAGTTGCCTTCACGCATGCATTCATCCACACAACCACAGTTTAGTAGTTCAAATGGACAATGATCCTGAGCAGTGTCTCAGCACCATCAGTGGAGATTTGCCCTGGTGGGATAAGAGGTCTCAGCTCAGCAAACCCCTTTGCATTCTTGAACTTCCCTGTGCCCCCTATGACAGACAACTGTGACATGGTGTTTCCTATCTTGTACAAGCCATAGAAGTTCAAGCTATCACCATACTCGCCTTCTTCGAAAAGTGCTGTGAATGCCATCATCTGCCTAGTCCCATCTGAAGAACTTGCCACATACACCCCTTGAGCCTTCCCAACTACTTGTGACCCCAACTCAATTTGAGAGGTCAACACGTCATCAATCACAGTGATTGTGCCAAAACCAAGGCCCAACCCATCAGGCCCTATCTCTAACTGTGCATTGTTTTGGTTGTTGTTGTTTGGTGCAAAGGTGGTGCCGGCCAAGCCGGTGCCTAATGGAATTCCGGTGACACCATTCACTGTAGGAATGGCACCATTGGCATTGGGGATGGGAATTCCACCTTGTGGGGTGTTGAATCCTACTGGGGTGGCAAATGGCACTTGGCCACTGTATATGCTGCCTAGTAACCCTGTCACCGGGCGCGCTGTTGGGTTACTGCCACCAAGAATGTCATGCATGTACAACTCAATTATATTTTTGGGTTCTGTGTCTGCCATGCAAATTGGCATTGCCATAAGTGCAAAGGCAAGCAACATTGCAACACCGAAAACTGTGGCGGATGATCCCAAAGACATGTTTTGTGCTTAATTTGTTTTCGGTTAAGGAGAATAGAATGGTTATTTGGATTGAGTGAAATGGAATTCAACTCTTAGTCTTATATAGTAAGGAATGCAATGTGTGTCTGTGTTGGAGTAGTTGAGTCATGGGCGATAATGAAGTTGTTAATACTATAACAGATTAGTTGTCCCTTGAGCAAATTAGATGAGTCAATTTTATGTTTGGTTGCATTTTTTAGATATGAAAAGGATTAAAGTAACCGTTCAATTTTTTCTTCTTTTAAGTGTTTTCTCATATGCTTCTATTTCTTTGCACATCCTCTTCAACCTTCTTTAAGAATGGTTCAATGTCCTATAAGTAATTAAAAATTTAAAACATACGGAAACGAAGATTTTGAAATATTATTCGAACAATTCTGTTTTCCCCCATTCTTTTAACGATTCAAATTCTGCCCACAGATACTTCAATGTTCCAGGCTTCAAAACTTGTGCAATCTTAGGACATATGGTTGTTGATTCCACTCATAATATCACCAAAATTTCCAGTCTTTTTTTGCCTATATATTTTGAAGTCAATTTTTTGTAACTTTCTTTTATGCAAAGTATGTAACTAATTTTTCATTTTAATTTTCTTAAAAAATTTAAACTTTATTTACAAATTTTACAGAGTTCTGCACTTGCGATTAACATCAAAGTCCCATACGTTTGTAACCCAAAAAAGTTGTTTCATACATTTGGTATAGAAATAAAAAAAGGGGTTCTATAAGTATATAAAAGAACAGAAGTTACAAGAATTTCTATCAGAAGTTCGCAACTTTTTTTAACAAAATTCTAGGAGTTAAGTATACATTACTTCTCCAAATTTGTACTATAATTAATAAGCCCGATGCATCAAAAAAGTCCCCGGGAAATTGACTTGCCTATTTTGTTTAATTCTTTTCTTATCTCTTAATGGACCCTGCCACCCCAATCCCATGTTTATATGTTGTCCAAAATGTAGGGAACTTTATTGCTGATTTAAATTTAAACAAATAAGATCAACAAGCACTTAAAAATTGCTACCAACCCAACCATTAGTTTGTGGTCCACTACAGCTAAACCAATCCCAGCTTGTATTACATCAGATTGTACCTTACTAAGCATGATTTGGATTTAAATTCCTAGGTTATAAGCACAAAGTGGGATATGAGAGCCAATGCTACTAGCTTTGATAATATATTTCAGTCAGGTCCTGCCACCCAAAGCAGAATATTTTATCATTTTTTTTTCATTCTTGACTTTTAAGGAATAGAAAATATTTAAAAGCAAAGATTTTTTTTAAAGAATGTTGATGATTTTGCTTTTGTCAATCATGCCATAACCGAGTCATCTGTCTCCTGCACAGTTCCATCATTATCCATGACTCTGTTATGTTTCACAACTGGGGAAATCAGCATCCATACTGTTTAAATCAAATAAAATGAAAGCAATTAAGATATGAATTTATCAAACTGCCTAGTTATATTCACTTTGGCAATCCACTATACTAGTTATTACTATCATGTTTTGATGTTTATGTGTACATCTCAAGCATAACGTTTGTCTTATTAATATGAGCAAGATTATGGTTGAATCTATTGAAAATTTGGATAACACTTTCTGTGCAACCAATAGTCATTCACTTACTATAAATTGTTGCTGCAAACCACTCATTGATAACTTTCACCCATGTACTTATCCAGCCAACATCAATGCTCCACCTGGTAGTTTGATGTGTGCATGATTCATACAAGAAGTGAAGAGCATATAAAATTCCAAATATCATCATATATAAAGCACTGATTAACCATATGATGTATTAGATTCCTTACTTTCTGGCTGAGTTATTCAGATCCCAACTGATGAACAACATTGCAAAGTACATTGCCCCCAGGGAGAATACCATATGAAAAAATCCATAACTGTAAGGAATATCATCTTCATGTTCAACTTTGTTTTTTGAAAACTGGAAAGGACCAAAAAATTTACTTCAATATGTAGGAGACAAACAGCATTTTTACGATTTTATCATCACACTGATTGTTTTCTATCTGTCACTATAAGGACGTGGCTTAGATTAAAATTAAATAATTCTAGTTTGGATATTGAGAAATTCATGGAGTATGATCTAACTTTTTGGTTATCTTAAGGAGGGAACCATTTTCCCTTGACTTCTAAAAAAAAATTTTACTTTAACTTGCAGCATGATTGAGGCATCTTGTTAGATCAAAGAATTCAGCTTTAGAATCTTAAGAATGGGATTTTGAAGCAAGAATTTAATGGTTAAGACTCAGAAGAATGATTCACCTGAAAGCACTTTGAATCAATGCCTGTGGAAAAGGCTGCCATCACGATTGCAAATATGGCAATAAGGAAGCCCTGTGAAGAAAATAGTGCATTACACAAAATAACAGGATGAGTAAAGCATTCCTGTAAAGAAACATCCACAGTATCAGATTATTGTGTATTTTAATACTAATTCACAGTCATGCGCACTTGCGCACTCTCTCTCTCTCTCTCTCTCTCTCTCTCTCTCTCTCTCACACACACACACACAAACACAAAAAAAAAATCCAAAGACATTGCTGATTGCAGAGTCAACAAAATGAATGAAGGGGGCCTACTCAATGAATTTAACAGTAGCATCAGTAAAACTTGCAGGAAAACTAGACAGCATATGCTAAAGTATATGCCAATCACTGTAGACATGATCAGTTAAAATCGCAATACATCTACTTCTATGTACATTTTGTTGTTGAATACTACTTCATACTTTATCTTTGTAGGTGGTTCTTGCTTTTATTAAAACACTGCATTAAATATGGATTTAGTATCAAATTGAAGTATTGTTTTGCCAAAATTAAAAATGAATGACACACTAGGCTGGATACGATATCTCATCACTTTGTCAGATCCTATCTAAGTAACTTTCCTCTATCCTTAATTAATTACTAAGAATTTTAACAAAATGTTCATCCCAAGCTACTTCACTTGCAAGAAAAAAGACACAATATAGTAACTTCACATCATAGTTTTAAGACAAATACCAGTCTAAACATTGAGCCCTTCAGACAACGCTAACAGAAAATCTCCCATTTTAAACCTCAATAATTACCTATAGAAGACTGAAGGAAATATTTTGAACTCTAGAGTAGTGTTGAAGAAGTGAACAAAGGTTTTTCAAATTTAGCATAGAGTGAAAAACTTACAAGTATAGTTATCCAGCTACTGTTTCCTTTTTCTTGATTCTCTGTATCACATCTTATGGTGGCAGGTTCACTGAAACTCCATGATGTGCAGATCTATAAGTATACCATCTATAGATGAAATTTCAAAATAAAATATATGATTTGAAGTAGACACTGAATCAAGTGAGCACATATAAAATCCAATAGACTATAATTGAAATTGTATCTTTTTTATGGTGAATTGAAATTGTATCTTTAGCAAAAACAAAGTAGTAATTAGGGCATCAGGTACAGGAGAGTGAATTACATTGCATGTAAAAAGAGAATTTCATTCTATTTTCATCAAAAAAATATATATGTAATATATCGCAGCACTTGATACACAAAAGGATAGTTTTCTAAATTTTATTAACTAGATTTTCAAGAAAAAACAAAGAAGACCAGCTTTTTAAGTGATTCAGGATACTTTCCCCCCTCCCATTTCTCTTCCTTGTTCAAGAAGCTGCCCGAGACACACCCAACTGCCAACATCCAAGGGTAATACTATGACCTCAAAACATTGCAAGAGACTCAGAACTAATATATAAAAGTGATATGGTGTCTAAAATTAACCAAAGAAACTTTATAGAAATTTATGGGTTAAAGAATCCTGACCTTCTGATTGCACTCCAACAAAGGAAAACAACGTAAGAAGCCATAATTCCTGAAGATAAAAGACCTCTATTAACCTGTAATAATTAAAATATAAGGATAACTTAATAATATATGTTGAATGTGAACGGTTAGTTACTTACTGTACTATATTGCTAGCAAAATTAAGATTTCTAGCCATTCCGGCTTTTGTGCGGTAGCAAACAATACTATTATAGAATCGTTTAGAGGTAATTTGGCCAGAGATAATAGTTTCAAACTTCTGTGCTATGGTGCTGTCTTCACTATAGACCAATTTATATGAGAAATATAATTCATTTTAAGCAGAAATATAGAAGATTGAAAAAAGAAAAGAATTCATACAATAGATGCAAATTTCACTTTTCAATCTCTGAACTTTATCTTAGGTTTCATTTCCATCCAAAACTCACTAAATTCATCCAAACCATTAATTCCAGAAACACAATGCAATGCTAATTGAGCGCTTGTTCCCATATGGAATGCCAGGTCAAAAAATTTGTTAGAATTTTTTATAGAGTAAATGGGATTAATTTAATTGGTTTTGGACAAATGTGGCACAAAAATTTAAATAAAACAGAATAAACCCTTCAATAATTTGATACTCTAATGTAGGCGCGGCATCATATTATTCCTTCAATAATTTTAGTTACTATGCTAGTTTATCTAAAAGCAACATCATATTAGTCTTCCAAAGAATTGTCACCAAATTAGTTGTTCAAAGATTCCTTTTGAGACACCAGTCCAGCCTTCTATAAGGATAAATATGGTAACCTTTTAGACTTTTGAGGTATAAATTTGGTGACAAAATTTACAGAGAACGAATATGGTAACATTAGGTTGTTTTAAGAGACTTATTTGGCAATCAAATTTTTTGAAAGACTAATGTGAAGACTGAAGATTTTTATAACTTTGAAAGACCAACATTATGATTTACTGAATGACGGCAAGTTTAAGAGACAGAGTGAAGTTTAACCTTGAGATATTCTACATTAAATTATATCATCTCAAGGATAAAGAAAGAAAATAAGAACATGAAAACTCAGTTTTATCCTGTCACTGTAAACTATTAAAAACACCACTAGCTGCAACAAGTAATCAAAGCAGTGTACCTTTGAATTTAAGGATACAACCATCATTGCAGCAAGTAGAATTACTGTCCATGTGATGAAAAATATATTGAGAGAACATGAAGTTCTTGAGGCATATGATGTGTACAGATAGACAATTCCACATATAGAGGCAACATAAAACAGCGTTGACAAAAAAAGTCCAAGGGAGCACCTGTGCCAACACAATAACATGCTAATGTATCAACATACAGACATTGCTATTAAGGTTATTGGCCTAACAAAATGGTCTTAAATGTTATATAATGACAAATACATGATTACAGATTATCTCTGCTCTACAGTTTTATTCCTCCCTCCAGAAAGTAACTACTGGCCTATATTTTATGATTCATAAGCTTTAAATTATTCATTCTTAATTGGGCATATCTTATAAAGTAATATGGCCAGGAAACCATTTAAAAGATGTGATCTTCTCAAGTTAAGTAGTAGCACAACAATAATTTTTTATTCATTATTCGCACCAACATCCTTGAATTTCTTACAATCAGTAACATGGCTTACGGGATTCATTGAAATCCTTACTGAGCTTAGGATATGAACTTGATCAATTGAAATTTAAGCATATTTTAAATTTTTTTTTATGTTTGTCTTTCAGATTAATTATATATTATAAATTTGTTTTTCTAATCTCCGTACAGTGTCTAGTCATACCATTCTTAGATGATAAACAAAGTTAATGTCCACATGTAATAAAAAAACAAATGATGTGCATCCTATAGCAAATAATATAGATCATGATGGATATTTTCGTATGACATTGAAGTCTTAAGCCATCCAATTCAGGATCCTTTAAATTATGGAAAGCTAAGTCTTTAGTCTACTTATCAAACACCAAATAACCTGTACACAATTCTGATGCAGAATTCAAGTATGTTCTCTTCATCCTCAGAACAAGATGTAAAAATTGACTTTAGGTTTATTTATGAATTATTGCAGCAATAATATGTACCTCTGCTTCCTTTCTTCATCTGGAGTCCAGTACTTATTCCACCAAGTGATAAAATGGATGACACTCACAAGTTGTAAAAGAAGAAATATTCTGTGTCAAAAATGAACCACAACATGCATGTAAGTAACAATCTGCAAAGAGAAAAATAAAGCAGATACCATGTATTGATGTCTCTCAAAGGACACCTCTCTTAGATTCATCGTATGAAAGTACACAGTCCAATACTTGATACCAAGTATAAAAGATATTGACCATAATCCAAAAAAAAAAAAAAAAAAAAAAAAAAAAAAAAAAAAAAAAAAAAAAAAAAAAAAAAAAGAGTGAAGGATGTGAAGGTTACCCTGCACCAATACGAGCAATCTCACCTGCAAGATCAAAGGTGTATTATTGTTCTTATTCAATGATATTCAAGAAATTGCAAAGAAAGAATGGATTTTTATTTTCAATGAATGAAAAATAAGAGTAGTACTACTTAGAAAATAGAACAATTTCCTGATAAAATGTTTGGAAGATTGACTTTTTTCATATTAATGATTTTTACAAGAACTTCTTTTTTGTATCCCAAATTATTGTATAAGAACCATTTGCAAAATACAAATGACCAACTATAACTAATATCCGAATGTATTGTGCCTAGAAGTACTTGTTTCATCAATATGACTATTATTAGTACTGTGTGGTTGTAAAAATCATGAAGAAAAAAAACAAACAAGCTTACCATATATTTGAACAAGTTCTGAAGGGAAGAAGAATGGGAGTGCCATTGATACAAGCAATAAAACAGACTTCACTTCCCACCAGCCAGAATGCCACCAATTTCGATGTTCACATAATTTTCTTGTTTTGACTGTAGTGAGAAACATAACCAAGAAAAATATCTGACTTCATCGTCAAGGAAGATAGTTCTTCTTATTAATCTGTAATTCTATTGGTTATATAGAGAATATGGATAATTTTTTTTCTCTGGAATTAAATGCAACTCCTCCCAACTTACAATAACAAAGAGGATCAGCTGCCAAGAGTTGCAATAAGTAAGATTTGGAGGAATGTGGTCCATGTTTAGCTCAAATAACACTCATGGTGTACTTAACACTTTTTTTTCTTAAAAAAAAGTGTCATAACCAATATGTATTTTATGTATGCATGTATACATACTCAATTGTGTATGTGTGTGTGTGTGTGCGTGTGTAATGATTCACCATGAAGCATAAATTTTGATAACTGAAAGATACATAGCATCCCAAACTCACACGAAGAACTCCCAATGAATGAAAACAATCATCTCCTTCATTTCCACAAACTTTGATATCTGTAGAAATCAGAACAGTATCAATAACTAGAATGAGTACCAAATTTCCAGATTATCATTGACTAGAAATCCAAATTCCTTCACACTCCAAGCTGTATGGCATGATATTTGTCAATATACTAAATTCTAGCTTCTTGTGCTTAACTAAATATAGTATTAATCATTTCAATGAAGATCTATATTTGTGTGCCATGGAATGGCATATGGTTTATTCTTAAATGAATCATATAAGCAAACCAGAGAGCATGTGTCAAATGGTCTAAACCACTTGATGACCTGAAAGTCTGTAAACATGCAAAATTGGTCTATTTTTTGAGAAAATGTTTCAGCATCAATATATAATCCAAACCAGCAGTAACTTTGTTTTGTATAGTCTCATATCTGATTGTCTAGTCTCTCTAAATATACTATTCATTACTGAACTGTAAATTGAAAATGTCTGCTGTTGGGTACAAAGAAAAATAATGTGATTTGTACATGTTCTCATGATGAGAAATTCATACCATCATTAGAATTAATTTATTTTGTTTAACACTTAATATTTAAGTAAGACAACATGAAAATGAGTATGAGGCCAAACTCATACGCAGTTCCAAAGGGGTAAAGTTACCTATCACAAATTCTCACCAATTTTATTTTTATAATAAAAACGAATGAAGCTAGATTATGTTGTGACAACTGAGTCTGAAACTCACAGGAAAAACTTGAAAAATGAGAGTGTGCCATACAATAGTTCTGGTGGCCTCTGAGACTGGAAAATGGAAATGGATTGAAAATTGACTTACAATGAATAAATGGTAGTAGAACACTTTGGCCATAGTCACGGAAAAACCAGGCCACAAGATTCATTATCAAGAATATCATGCCAAAGTAATAGCGGGCTCGCAGTGATTTGTTTCTTTCCACTGCATAATCAACCTTGTTTAACTCCAAAGAAGCAATCACTCGTTCCTCAAGCATACTCTGTGTGTCCCTTAGATTAACATGCACCACTGTTGCTTCAGCCGTTACCTCAGATACACTCATTCTACAATCAAAACAAACAACTTGATCAACCACTATCAACATCTCTTATCAAACAATGGTAGTAGTGTCACACACCAACAGTGTTTCAAAGATTACCAAGTATCAAAATGTGTAGCAATACAGCATTAGCCTAATGTTGCACTAGAAACCTCAGATTTAGGTTCAAAGATAGTAAAGTATGCTTAAAAGCAGAAAACATCCAACAAAGATGCCCATCTTACAAACTACAGAAAGGAGACCAAATTCATTAAACAAAAATGATGCTCTCGATAATTAACTTGAGGAAAAGAAACCTATGATTATAGTAGAGCATGGTGTAAAAGTTATGAACACAATGCAGGAAAATCCTGTCAATGCATGAACCAACTATAATGTTCTCACCTTTTTTCTGATTAAAGAAACAAAAATGTTCTCACCTTATTTTGGTTAAGACTTAGGAGTGCACTATCTGAAGCTAGGACACACCTGAGATGGAGCAAGAGAATGAAGGTGTTGATCCTACTTGTACCAGTTAAAAGAAAATGTCCTTAGTCTCAGCTTCAGAAGCAGCAGGTTGAGATGGGTATTTGAAGACTGAAGGAGGATAAACTGATGTTCACACTTCACACCCGTTGGATTCATAGGCACAATTTTGTTGTTGTCCACATTTGACATGTTGTGATACTTTTACACATCAACTATATTTTTTGTCTCTTCTTTTTGACTATGCATGATTTTAGTAAATCTACAATCTTCACATTTTGGTGCAGCTCACTTATGTAGAAGTTTCCTCCTCTTTCCAAAATATTATTCTATATAGTATACAGAAAATCACCCAAGAAATAATGTTAACAAATCTAATTACCTTGTCCTAGTAGGAAAAGCCAGCTGTTTGATGAAATTGTCACAAGATGTAATATTATCTTGTGTCCTCGTGTTCTTCCTCCTAACAAGTCACAAGTTTTATTTTTACTAGTTCAAGCTCCTAATATTGTACAAGTTACTCAACTATTATATATATATATATATATATATATTATTTAATCTTAATGACCACTAAAACTATGCATTATGAGTACAAGAAAGAGTTCATGGATTCAAATTCTTCTTAGTAATATTTTAACAAAAACTAACAATTAATATTTGTCGATAAAAAAAAAAAAAAATTATCCAACCTTGAATAAACTTATGAATTGGAATCAAAGACAAATATCAAAATTCACATGTATGTATTTTTGTTTTATCTATGGATTAAAAATATCAAGATTTAAAATAACTCGTACATGTTAATCAACCAATTCATCACATGCATGTATGAGTGAAAAAAAATGTTGAAGCAAAATCAAATGGAGAAAGGTTTAGGGGATAGCGGGAATAGTTTGAATTAAAAGAGTTTAGCTGGGGGCATTAATTAATAAAACCTGGAGTATGGACAAAGAAGGCCAAGACAAAAATTGGTAGGCCCATGAAGACCTTTTCCAGCTTTCCCTAGCTGATCGAAGAAAATAGGTGGAGCCCAATCCAAACCTCCCCCACGCGTCTTCTATGGGGATTAGTAACCGTTGAATATGTCTGTCGCGTGGCAACTTTGGTTTATATTATTATTTTAAGAAGTTGTTAATTAATTAAGCTTGAAACTACGCTAAAACTTATTAGCATAGAAAAAACTTATTATATGATTTTTTTTATAAAGAGAATATACTAAAGCCACAATTTTTTTTTTATTTTTTAACATTATATTATTAGATGAATTTTATTTACATCTTTCTAAGTAAAAGTAAATGATATGACAATGCAAAGGTCTAATTACTTTAAGTATTTTTTGAAATGAATGAAAGGTCCAATGTTTAAAACAAAACTGAAGAAAATCAACAAGACATTTCAAAGTTTAGTGATATAAGCCCACAAACTAAGAATTGTGTCATTTCTAAAACTTGAAAATAAATTCAACAAAATTATAAATAATAATTTGAAGAGAACAATGAACTCAATAGTTTATATTTAAGACTCAAATGTGAACTGGAGTTTATTTGGATGGATCACGTAGCTTTTGGATTAAATAACTAATTAAGGCTCATTTTCTAAATTTTCTGTGAATTTTCGTGTTTATGTTATAATTTTAGACGGTGATATATTTGGGTTAGTTTTTATGCTTCTTAGGCTTTCCTAAGTCACTATGTTGGTTAGTGGAGTTTTTATTCCTAGTGGGAAATAAATGTAAGTGGAATTTAATTCTTAGTGATAATTAATTCCTAGTGGAATATTTAAAGTGGGATATTTAAAGGAAATTTTAGCCTATAAATAGGAGATATTTTGTAGCTTTGAGACTAATTGAGTTTGAATGAAAGTTTAAATTTTCTCCCTTTGACAGAGCTTCCTTTGGTTCTTGAACAAAAAATTGAATATGATCTTATCAAGACAAATAGTAATGATCAAACATATCACTATTAATCACCTTATCACCTATTTCTTGAGTATGACTTCAATATTCTTCTCTAAAACAAAAAATAAATCAATTTCTAAGTCTAAAATCTTCAAAGTGTTCTATCTCGTTTTCGTGTTCTTATCATTGATAATTTTATAAGAAAATGAGAAAATAGACCTTAATTAGGTGTTTAGTCCAAAAGTTAGATCTTGGATATAAACTCTTGAGCTCATTGTAATTATTGTCTTTAAAATTGTTAAATTTATCTTCAAGTTATAGAAATGGCACAATTCTTGGTTTGTAAAATTGCATCATTAAACTTTGGAATGTCTTCTTGATTCTTTTCGGTCTTACTTTAGACATTAAACCCTACATCCATTACAAAAAATACTTGAAATAATTGGAACTTTGCATCATGATATCAATAAATCTACATTATATAATAGGAATAATAATATTTACTAGAAAATAAAATTTGGTTTTAGAAAAATGTCCAAAAAGGTGTTAATATAGTACTTTTAAAATTTTAAATCATTAATAATAGTGTACTATTCAGTAAGCTTGGCTGTTTTGACATTGGATTGGAGTGATAGAAAAAGCCCATTTAGTTTGAAGTATTTTTCTGTATTATTACAAAGGCTATCGAAGTACCAACAATCATAAAATCAAATTAATTAGTTTTAATTATCAAATGTTGGTTAACACTATTTCAACAATACATCAACTAATAAAGAATAATTAAATTAAATTTTCTTGTAAAATATTAAAAATTAATACCATTTTAAAAAAATAACATCATTAACAAAGAAAAAAGAAATGAAATCTGTAGCTGTCATTTTCCATTGAACTCAGGTTCGATCATCATTATTATTTATTAACTCACTTCTTTCACGTTCCATTGTAGATACAGGATTACAGGTTTTCTTGCTCTTTACTTTGCTCGTGTTCTTAAATATATATGACATGATTAACTTATTACTTGTAAAGAATTTGAATAAATGCTTGACGTTAGGTGGGTTACGGTTTGTCCTTTAGAGTGAGTCAGAGAACTTGCAAGGAGTGTATTTGTGAAACTATATGCAGATTAGGTTTTGGTGAAAGTTGATGAGAAATGAATTTGGAAAAATGCAGTATCTTAAGTAATTAAATAAAGGTTCTAATAAAAGGAAAAGGTCCAAGTGAACAAGTGATTTGACTAATTAATAAGATGAAACTACTGTTAAGAGGTTTCCATCAATCAACTATATATTACAGATTTATTCACGAAGAAGAAATGAGGTTGACAAATTACTTGTTGGTCATTTTATATTTTATACTGAACTAGCTAGCTAGACTTTCTTTTTTAAGAAAATATTGAACTAGACTTGGTACTTGGTAGCAATTAAAGAATTTTTGTTTCGTAATTCTTTTAATTTTTTTATAATTTAGAAACTATTATAAGTTTGTATAAAATATATATATCTACGTAATTTTTATTTATTTTTTTGTTAATATTAATAACACACAGTATGGTAGAATTATTAATATTTATGATGATTATTATTATTATTATATTTCATAATAATTGTTAATGATAATTATTTGATTTTAATTTGAACGGTTATTTTGTATTGAATTAGGATTGTTTGTTGGTAAATGTTACACGATGAGACGTGTCGTGTGCTAACAAAAATGTCTTTTTAATTAGTATTTTATTCTTTTTTTTTTCCTTTTCATATTTTTTCACTCTCTTGTAACCAAAAAAAATTATGATAAATAATTTATGTTGTGGTATGTATATTGTTATTATTAATCATTGATAAAAAAAATTTAAAAATATTCAAATTAAAGTTAGAAGTAAAAAATTTGAAAATACTAAATTCAAAGAGATAAGTTGAGTTAAACCTTTACTTGATATTAAAAGTATAAGATCATATTTCAAATGTGTGTTAAGAATGTATATAAATTTTGAAGATAAAATATATATTTGAAATTAATTTTTGATATTCAATTATAACTTGCTAAACTGTTATTAAAAGCATGGGTGGATATATACCATATGCATAAGGGGAGTGATTTCATTACTTCATAAGAAGAGAATATTCAAATGAAAATTAATGTAAAGGAGAGAGGAGAGAGTGGAGCAATGACAACACTGATAGACTTAGATATTTATATATAAGGGGATTAGTTTAAAAAATAATTAATTACTTTAATTTCTTGAAATAATATTAAAAAATTTGATGACATGGTAATTTTCTCTTTTTTTAACCAAAGTATCCCTAAGTCAAAAGTTAATGACTAATTCCTCGAGATATTGAGATTTATTTAAGAGGTTGATATCTTCTAATAGAAATTTGTCCATACGCACAAGCTATGGACCAAACCCATGAGCATGACCACTAGATTAAGGGACAAGGTTATCTTATAAGGTATAATAAAATTATTAATTTTATAATAATAATTATATTGTTATTGTTTAAAACATATAATAATTAATTCTAGTAATTATTACTTTTATTATTTATAAAATGAAAATATTTTGGAATAAAGAAAATAAAGATAATCATTTAAATTATTAGAATTATAGCATATTAGATTAAAAGGAAAAAAATGAGAAAATGAGAAGAAGAAAAAACTCATTTTCTAGTAAAAATTAGGAAAAGTCAACAAGGTCAACCATACACTACTAAGGCCAATGGGAAGGGGTTGACTTTGTCAACTCATGAATGACAAATTGGTAAATATAATCAAAACTTTTTTTAAAAAAAAATAATTTAATTAATAAAGATTGCTAATAATTGGCTGTCATGTTGGAAATCAATTGTCTTGCAACAACAGGAGTTTTGTCCATTAAAGCGCCTCCACTGGCTGCATCAATCATATTCATGTTCATTAACATCAATCATTCATAAAAATATTAGATCAATAATTGTTCGCTGATTTAATGGTGGGGACAAGTAACACACAGCTTGTTAAATCTCTCCTAGTACTCCAGGTTATTGCCTTATACCACAAATTTCTTTCCAAATGGATGTTGTTCTAGATGTAGGGAAGAATTTTTCTAAAATTCTTCTCTTCATATATGTCCAAGTGTTGATAGGGTCTGGTTGAAGGTACAACCAGTCCTTAGCCACACCATCCAGAGAGAATGAAAATGTTTTCATCTTCACTTAATCCTCATGAATGTCATGTGGTCACATGGTGGAACACAATACATGAAACTTCTTAAGATGTTTGTGTGGATCTTCACCTGCAAGACCATGAAACTTTGGCAGCAAATGGAATAGTCCAGACTTTAGCTCATAACTAACCTCTGTCTCAAGATATTGAATAAACCAAGGTTGATACACAACATTAGGCGTAGCCAATTCCTTAAGAGTTCAATTATTATCAGCCATTTTATGAACACTAATTTCAGACTCATAAGCACTAAAACCAAGCTAAAAAATAAAATCAGTAATGAAATCACTATGCACTATAATATTATCCAAAATTACACTATCATGTAGAACTACACTCCTATTATTTCCACTCAACCTATGAAATGTCTTATCTACCTCAAGATCATATGAATGCAAGTCACATGGTTTGGACCTAATTATACATAGCTCAGTTCATTAGTGACAGAAATGATAGGAATAACATAAATAACAGACAACTACTCTACTAGAACATTATTCACAATATGTGTTGAAATGATACAGAAAATGGAAAACTACCCAAACAATTTTTAAAAAATTTAAAAACACCACAGTAAAATGTCTAAAAATCATTTTTGATTTTTGGAAATTTTTTGGTGATTTTTAAAAATCATGAAAATAGAAAAATTTCAAAAGTGGCCTAGATCATCGAATTTGACAAAAAAGACCCAATGGCCATGTTTGTCCCTCACAGGAGCACCTTGATGTATGAATTTTTTTTCTACATTCTGACCAAGTTTCAGCCCATTCTAAGCCATTTGCATGTGAAATGACCAAAATGCCCCTACCACTAAAACTCTTATTTAGAGGCTGAATTTGCATATGGTGACCCAAACCCAACTCCAAAAGAGTTACTTTTGCTCAAAATATGGGATAAACTTTGGACACGAAGTTGCGCAGCCAAACTCCATAAGTCAATTTACTTCTGTGACATACAATGCACAATTACACTACACAATGCAGAACATAACTACACTGCACTACTAATCAATGCAAAACACTCTACTACTCACACAGACTCAAGATAACAACATTAATAGAACCAATGCAATATATCAATCAGTTAATGGTATGAAAAAGGAGAATGCAGAATGCAACAAAATATAGAATGCTACAAAATGGAAAACATGCAATAAATGTGTATTTTTTTCTTTTTCAATGTACAAATGCAAACTTACTATCAGTTGTACCTATACTACTATCTAGTTATGAGTGAATTAAGGTTGGCACACAATGAATTGTATCCCTGGCAATGACGCCAATTTTTATAACGATCATTGAATCGTTCCAAAACAAATAAAACTACGATTAATTATGCAGTACAGGATTAACCTAGGGCGACTAAGAGATACAATCCATTTTGGTTTCGACTTCAATCCACTTATAAACAACAAGGAATTTTAACAAATAGTTTGCAGACAATAGAAGAAAATTGCACAAGAAGTTTCTAAATTTTATTTTGTACAAAAATGAGTCTAACTAACTAACTACACTAAGTAGAATAATATATATTGTGACAAATCAGAAAGAAAGGATTGTCCTTGATTAGGTATAACTAATCTCTCTAATTAAGCTAATTACACAATGCAAAGGCCCAATTTCACAACCCAAAGTCGAAGTGCAGAGTCTCTAACTTCCAAGCCTAAAATTATCCTAAAAACGACAAAATTAGCCCAATATTATTTTTGATAAAAGTTTAGCTTTTTTCCTTAGCTTTCAAGGGACTACTTATATGCTCAATTTGGAATTTTTTAGTGTCCTATAGGTCCTGCACAAGGTAGATAGGTCAATTAAGCACAAAATCCAAAAATAAGCAACAATTATCAATTAAGCCCGATTATTTTCCTAAGACCAAAACTGAGTTAAGATAAGAAAATAAGAGTCAAAGAGAGGTCAAATAAGCTAAGAAGAATAGAAAAATACTGAACTAAAAATATTCAATCAGTGATAGGAACAACCAACCAAAGCAGAAAGTTGTGAAAATTTTCGAGATCATCCATTTGGTGGACTCTAAAAAAGATAAAACCCAAGAGAAAGAGAAATATCCTAAAAAAAAGTCCCTATAGAACCAAATGTTGAGAAGACCACCACTCCTACAATGGTACCTCCGACTACTGTAATTCCTCCTTCTGCCGATCAGTTCCAACCCCAAGGTATTTTTACAAACTCGTCTAGTTTCTTATATTCTATCTTCTAAGCCTTGAATGTTCATTTGTTGTTTTAAGAATATGTACTTATTATAGGTTCTTTCCCTTTTTCTTTAAGAGGCTTGAATCTCCCTAAGAAGCAGAAGGGTATCTTGATTCGCTATCATGTTCTCATGCTGGCATTCCGATGCTAAATGATCAAAAATCATGCTAACTGACAAGTTGCTCAACAAGTTCAATTCTAGGATGATGGACTTTATTGGAGTGGATGAGAGCATCGGTGCATCAAAAATGTTCCTCCTCTAAGCACTTTCTTGATTTTCCTCTAGAGACTTAAGTTTGACAACGTGGAGTTGAAATTGAAGACGCGTGTCGAGGAGAGGAAGAAAATGATTGATGCTTTGAATGAAAAGAATTAAACAAAAACCACGAAGATCGATGTCATCAAAGGCCTTCAGTGAAAAAATCACCAATCATGAGAAGGTGGTCTCTGCCAAATCTATTGAAAATGAAAAATTGTTCAAATACATGAAGAATTTGAATAGGAAATTTAATGAAGCTTTGGAGGATTTGGTAGAGAGCAAGAAGATGACCATTGCTTTGAATGACCAACTCATCGTCGAAGATGAAAAAGTGAAAAATCTTATTGAAGAAAAAGTCAACTTGTTGAAAGAGAAACATTCTACTAAAAGGGCTTTTTCCTCCCTTCAAAAGACGATTTCTATACTTGAGGAGGAGAAAAAGAAGACAAGTGTTGAGAAGATAACTCTAAATCAAGCCTTCGTAATGGGGCATAAGGATGGCTTTCAAAAAGCTTTTTGCCAAGTTGAGTTTTTTCTCCGTAGAGACTATTTGTCAAAGTTTGATGTCTTCTTCGATGTTAAAGAAGGAGAGTTAGTAAGGGAGTCTCAGATGGAATCATCTGAAGATGCATCTGAGGTGACTTCAAAGGAGGGGGATAATGGGGCGACCTCAAAAGCATTGTTATCTTCTCAGGATCCATTAACTAATGTGTAGAAATTTGAGGGTTTAATAACGTGTTATGTTTTGGGCTGTAATATATTTTGTTTTATTTGCTGACTATGTAATTATTATAATATGAATGGAACTTGAATTTGTGAGAATTGAAAAATTTCCCTAAGTTGTAGAAATTGAAAATTTTCTAGTTGCACATATTTGAGTTATTGTAAGGGTTTCTGCTTGCGTTATGTGAAAAATAATAATATTGTGATTTAGATTGCATAACTCTTCAACTAAATGCACTTTTGCTACTTTCGACTCCACTTTTTCATCTTCCAATTTATCAATTGTTTTATGCATTTGCATAAGAGCGTGTGCGATCAATGTACCATTTGGAACAAGAAATAATAGGTCTTTATATAGGTTTGTATAGGACTGATAGGTCGGTACATAGTTTTATGTATGACATAAATAGGTTTATACACAATTTTGTGCAAGATATTATCGGCCTTTAGGATAAGTAATGGCCAAGAGTTAAGATTGCAAGAAAAAGACATTATAAAAATTGCAAGACATAGGTTGTAAAAGTATTTCATTAAATACTGATGATAACAATGTTCCTTTTACACTATGACATTTGTACACCTTGTTAAAACCTCTTCAGCCAAAACTCCTTATTCTTTTACTTGGGAAAAAAGATTGAAGTAGGAAAAAAAGTATGTCACCTGGTTTTATCTAAAGTATGGCTTCAAATATGTTGCATTTCAGGTCCTTGGGATGACCTTTCCAGCAAGCTCTTCAAGTCAGTAAGCATCATTCTACAGCGTTGCAGTGACCCTGATGAGTCCTTCCCATCTTGGGGTGAGCTTCCATTCAGTATTATCTTTTCTTGCTTCTTCCTTCATTCTCCAAATGATATCTCTAATTCGGAATTCTCTCATTTTCAATTTGATTTGTGCTTCCGAGTTTCTCTCATTTTCCAGGATTCCTCCTCAATTTGAGTGTGATTTCTCACCTCGTCAATCATGTCCAATTCAAGAGCAAGGCTTTCATTGTTAAGTGCTTCATCAAAATAGGTTCTTCTTCTGAGAGTTCACTGACTTCCACAGGAATCATGGCATCAATGTCGTATGTCAGTTGGAAAGGAGTTTCATTCGTTAAGGATTGGGGAGTGCAATGAAATGCACATAGAATACTAGGAAATTATTTAAGTCCTTTTGCTTTCTTCATCTTCTTCTTCATTTTGCTCAAAATGAGTTTATTTGCTGCTTCTGCTTGTTCATTGGTCTGGGGATGTGTAACGCCCCATTCAAACATCAAGGTCATTACCACGCATAATCAGCAAATATTATATAACACATCAGAGTTTAAGCAGTTTGGAAGCATACTATAGAAGGATGTCATCAATTACCGTTATCATACGCACTGTACATTATAATATGGTGATTATACATCAGGTCTCTGTTTAAGTACAAAACTGTACATATATCTCCCCTCAGGGTACATCAAAACCAAACCAAAGGCCAAATACAAAAAATCAGAGCCACATGCTCATGTCATCTAAGCCTAAGGTTTATAAGTAGCAACTATCCCTGCATAGGCTTCTTGCCTTAGGATCTATCTGCTCCTCCTGAGGATTCACCTGCAAAACATAAGCCCCACGCAAGGGGTGAGATATAAAATCCCAGTAAACTCAGGGCCTTTGAAGGTATTTCCTTCCCCTGGTTCACTTTCAGGCACATACATAGAAATAGTATATATCAACCATTCACAAACAGATTCAATATCAAAACATATCTCAAACATTCATCATATCAGACAGGGATCTCATTCCCTTTCATTGACATCATAATTATCATTTCATCTCAACCTGTTAATACTCAGGTGTTATACATCAGTTTACTCGGCAGAGGCTACATCTATGTATATAGGAACATCTCCATCCAGGGAGGCTACCTCTATATACTAGGAACATCTCATGCCTGAATCTCAACATATCTATCGGAGGCTTCATCTGTGTATATAGGAACATCCCAATCAAGAGGCTACATCTATATAACAGGCACATCTCCATCTTATGAGGCTACATCTGTGTATATAGGAACATCTCTACTCAAGAGGCTACATCTATATATCACAGGCACATCTCATAATCTATATCAACTCAATTGCCTGAGGAGGCTACCTCTATGGATATAAGAACATCTCCATTCGGGAGGCTACATCTATATCACAGGAACATCTCACAGCAGGTCTTACTCAATCTCAAGTCATCTATCCTACTACCATAGGATTCAACTCATTCATAGAATTCACATTTCAATCTTATATTCAATCCGGTATATCATAAGTCAAACAGTTCATAACCATACATATCAATTTCCCAATCACTGGGTTCAACGTCTATTTCATCATTTCAAGTCAATACACATCAATTCTCATCACAAGTACAGAGTACAATCCATTAATCAATCACATCAATACACAATTCCTAGATACATGCATTTACCCATATTAGAACCATCACCCATTTGGTGCATGGTAGAACACAGTAAAGAACACACATCCAAGAACCAAGAGCTTACCTGCTCTAGGCAAAATACCGGCTCTCCCAGCCTCGTGGTCACCACCACTAGAGCTATCCGACTCACGTCCTACAGAAGAACAAGCATATAACTCATCAAACACGGTTCTAGGCCGTTATAATGAAAGGAACTACAATCCTCTCTGCATAACACACGCTCAATCACTTCATAAGCGATTCTCAGACCCTCAAAAGGATCCTACTCAGCCTAACCAAGGCTACAGAGTCCCTCCTACGACTCTGATCAGGCTAACATAAGATACATCCTTGCTTTAGCCTTCTCAATACCACCAATTCAATTCATAAACAACATCTATACTATCTCTTGAGCAACTTTATCAACTGCTCTAAGGTTCATAATAACCAAATAACCAGTCTTTTCTCTACTCATACATAACCTCAGAGCCGAAATCAAACTTCATCAGTAATGATGGTTTCAGGCTCTAACTTCCTCAGAACAACCCCCTGAACACATCTCTCTACAGGACCCTGGGCTAATTCTAGCCCCAGCTCATATGGGTCACTATTCATCAGAACCCCCAAACTCGAAATCAAACGGAGAAACTTGAGTTTCTTACCTCAAAGGTGATACAGAAGACCCAAGGACAACCTCCTCAAGCTCTGGTGTCCTTTCCACGCAGTGGGTCTCAACCACTCTCAAGTTCTCTGAGCTTCTCTCTGGAGATTCCAAAACTCACTCAAAAGGGGTTTTTCAAGAGAACACTTGAATGATTCAAGCTTCCAAGGTGTTTATCTCACAATCAAAGGCTAAAGGAAGGTATATGAAGCAAGTAATAGAGCCTAGCAAGCTTGAACCAGTCTCTAATGGAGGTTAGGGCTGAGGGAGGAAGAAGAAACCTTTTTCTCTCTTTTTCTTTTCCTGAAAGAGCTATTATAAGGCTGTCCCGAAAGTCCCGTGCGGATCGCGTCGTTCCACGCGCTGATCGCGCCATATAGTCAAAACCACCCTCTGACTCGTGCCTATCACGCGGTTAGCGCCATATCCACGCTGATCGGGCCATCCTTTCAAACCTCTCGCGCGGCCAGCGCCATTACCACGCGAACAGCGCCACCATTCGAACCATCCACGCGGTTAGTGCCGTAACCACGCTGATCGCGTGAGATGGCCGAATGCACAGCTCTGATCCAGGCCTCCCGCGCGGATTGCGCCGCACCCCACGCGGATCGCGCGAGATGGCCGTATCAGCCTCTAAACTCCTTTCTCCAGCTTCTCTTGGAATCCAAAGCATGATTATCATCCCTAATCACTAGGCTTAATCCCATGCTTAAAATTCAAGGTATTACAGGATGTTTGACAGAAGATACCAAATGTTTGATGTTGAGTTATTGTAGGAACTACTCATATCCCTTGTCTGTGAATTGTTTTTTGTTATCAGTGACTATGGCTAAGGGAAGACCATGTCTATTAATTACTGACTTCCATGTGAACTTCTGAATTTTTTGGGCGGTGATTCTTGCAAGTGGTTTCGCCTCGATCTATTTTATGAAATAATCTATTGCCACCAATAAGAACGTTACTTGTCCCTTTGCAATGAGGAAAGGTCCTAGGATGTCCATACCCTAAAATGCAAAGGTCATGGTGAGTGTATGTTGTGCAGCTTCTCAGGTGGAGTGTGATAGAGATTGCCAAATTCTTGGAACCCTTTACATTTCTTTGAATACTCCATGCAGTTAATTCACAATGTTAGCCAATAGTAACCGGCTCGAAGGACCCGAGCTGCCATGGTTCTTCCTCCTAAATGAAAACCACATATGCCTTTGTGTATCTCCTCCATAACGTATTATGCATCCTCTTTATCACGCATTTCAACAGTGATGCAAATCTGAAGATTTCTCCATCAAATGCAACATAGTGGGCTGATTTCCACTCCACCTTCCTAGCTTTGTTGTTGTCACTTGGTAGTTGGTCGTTTACCAAGTAGTTCCATATGTCGTTCATTCAAGACTCATACTTGATTTGACTAGTAAAGATATCAGTTCTCTTTGTGATTGGTGTAGGTAGAGTCTCCTGAATGAATGTTTTATGTTGACCTGGCCTCTTGGAGCTCGCCAATCTTGACAAGATGTCAGCTCTATCGTTGTTGTTAGAATATGGGTTTGGACCTAACTCAACCCCAAAAGCTAGCTCATAGGGTGAGGGTTATCCTTACTTATATACTCTATCTTGACACTATCTTTAATCGATGTGAAACTTGGGTTTTCCCCAATACACTCCCTCACATCCAACACTTTTAAGCTTGGTGTGTGGATAATATGGTGGGTCGCCCGTTAATGGATCTAGGATAGGCTCTGATACCATGTTAGAATGTGGGTTTGGACCTAACTCAACCCCAAAAGCTAGCTCATAGGGTGAGGGTTGTCCCCACATATATACTCTATCTTGACACTATCTCTAACTGTTGTGAGACTTGGGTTTTCCCCAATAGTTATTTTCCGGAAGATGTGAAATAGTTCATGTTCCTTGAAGTAGTCGAGTAACCTCTTCGTCAAGTGGTAGTATCTTTCCACTGCGCATCCTTGGCTTGGAATTCTCCATTCATCTAACTTGTGACGAGAGTGGAATCATTCCTACATCGTATCTTTTTCACTCCAACCTCCTTTGTTAGTTTAAGGCCTGCAATCAAAGCCTCGCATTTTGCTTGATTGTTAGAGGTATTAAAGTCGAACCTCAATGATTGCTCAAGATAGATGTATCCTGGTCCTTCGAGTGTAATTCTTGTCCCATTTCCCTTTAGGTTGTATGATCCATCAACATAGAGCATCCACTAGTTTCTACCATCATTATTGTCAGGTTCGAGAGAAGGAGGAAGTTCTGTAACGAAATCGGCCATGCATTGAGCTTTTATAGGTCCACGGGGCTCAAAATTTAAGCCAAAGTCAGACAACTCCACAGACCATGCAAAAAGCTTGCCTAATAGGGTGATTGGTCTTGACTTTGATTAGGTGGCTTTGGAAATATAGGGGCAACCTCCCTAAGGAATTCACCAATGATAAAGCCAACTTTTCGATCATTTGATATCTTTTCTCAACTCCTTATAAGACCCAATTGGTAAAGTAGATCAACATTTGTCTTTTATCGCCCTCCTACATCAATACTAAACTAACGGTTGTGTTAGAAACGAATAGGTAATGTAAAAGTTAGAAACAGATCGACGTATGATATCATCTATGTGCACTTCCACATTGCGCCTGATCTATTTATTTAAGACCTTATCCATAAGCCTTTGATATGTTGCTCCTATGTTCTTGAGGCTGAAGGGCACAACTTTGTAACAAAAGTTAGTTGTGTCGGTGATGAAGGTTGTCTTTTCTTGATGAGGAGGGTACATCTTGATCTGGTTGTAACCTGAATAAGTGTCTAGAAAGATGAGTAATCAAAAGCCACATGCTCCATCTACTAATCTGTCAATGCTTGGAAAAGGATATGCACCCTTAGGACAAGCTCTGTTGAGGTCAATGTAGTCGACACACATTCTCCATTTCCTTTTTGCTTTCATTGCCATGAGCACGTTGGCCAACCAAATGGTTTAGTTCACTTCTCGAATGAAGTCAACCTTCAAGAATTTTTCAGTTTTTGCTTCTATAGCCTTCCTCTTCTTTTCTCCAATTTTGTGTTTTCTTGGGGCTACAGGCTTAGCCTCAAGAAAAATGGCGAGTTTGTGGAAAATGCAATTCAGATAAATGCCCCACATATTGGAGGCATTCCAAGCAAATAGGTCAATATTTGCAAGGAGCATCTATTCCATCTCTTTTCGTACAATATCTTCCATTACTTGCCAATCTCAGTGAACTGATGTGCTTCCTTGCTGATTTGAAAAGATGAAACGTCTTCAATTGGTATGGATCACCAATCTTTAGAGTCTTCTTAGGGGTCTAGATCCTCTGAATCAATGATGATTGCATTGACACTAGAGGTTGATGCCTTATTCTTGTCTTCCCTTATGTTGTATGGTTCAATCTTGCATCTCTTCACAGAGCATTCTAGTGCGTCCTCCTGGTCGGCTTTAACGATGACAATCTCCCCTGTTAATGATGGGAATTTCATGGTCAGGTGTGATGTGGAAATAATGGCTCCAATCTTGTTTAGAATGGGTCTCCTAAGAAGAACGTTATATAAAGTATCTGCGTCCACCAACACATATGGAACCACCAAGGATTGGAGATCTTACCCGAGCCAAAAATGGTTAGCAAATCTACTTTGCCTCCGGTATTCATGTGTTCACCTGCAAAACCTATCATTGGTTTCTTGTGAGGCTGTATAAGATTGTGAGAGACATCTAATTTTTCAAACACAGACCAATACAAAATATTGGATCCACTTCCCTAGTCGATAAGTGTTTTTCGGATTGCCCAACCAGCAATAACAATTGTTACCACCATAGGATCATCCTAAGTGGGATCGCTTCCAAAGAAGTCAGCATCTACAAACGTAATGGCTGGTAGAGATCAGCATGCTGTCTTCTCAGTTTGTATGGAGTTGTCGTTTTTGAGTGCTTGCAGATGACGTTTCCTGGATGAGTTCTTACAACCTCCAACAACGAAACTACCAGCAATAGTGTTGATGACTCCTAGAATTTATCTTTGGGGGTTTTCTTGTTGTCTTTGTTTGCCTTCTTCGACTTGTTGTTGATTGTTGTTACCACATCCTCCTACGTAGCCACCTTTGTGACCACCTCGTCCTCCTCGATATCCACCATAATTATTGTTATTTCCTATTTCCCCAGACGAAATCATTTACAAAGATATTGCATTTTTTATAATAGTTGCTCGTTCGTTCATAAATTCACTCGACTACTTGTTAGTCTTGCTACACGACCAAATCCTCGATTTTATCTTTCAGGACTATGCATTTTTCTGTGGAATGGCCATAGTTCTGATGATACCTACATTGTTTGGTGCGGTCTGCTTGACCGTGGGAGTCTGCTGGCTGGGGGAGTGCAAGTATTTATGCATAGAATACTTCTTCCATTATGGGTGCTCGGTTGTCAATGAGAGGATTTTATGTCGAATACTTTGGCTATCTTAGTTGTGTCTTAAAGTATATCTCCTTGATAGGTTTGAGTTTTTATTTGATGGAATAGGGCTTCCTCTGATCCCCCCTAACCTTGCCATGATACTCAGATAGGTTGCACTGCGTCATAGTTCGTCCATGCTCGCTGGTCATTTCTTGCACAAACTATCTGCAAACACTCCAGGTTTGAGTGTTGCTATCATGATGTGAAAGGCTACTCCAAGTTCAAGGTCTTAGATCCTAATTGCGATTTGTAAAAATCTTCCCATGAAGTCTCGTAGAGACTCATTGTCGGCTTACCTTAAATTGATTAGTGCTACCAACGTCATATGATACGGCTGGCATATGGTATACTGGTAAGTGTCAAATCTTAGTGAAATTAGGGTTATATTGAAGGCACTTATCTTTCATTTTTACTAAAGAATATCTATAAAAAATTTGCCCTAATCTAGTTAGTTTGTATTTAGCACTTAACATTAATGTTGTGTTTATAATTCTTGAAGATTCATCCAATCTTCTTTTGTATTTTGCTAGATTTCGTGAATTCTGAAGCTTCCGTACACTTAGAGCAAGCAAAAATGGATCATAAAACACACCTAGGAGGTGCAACAAGCAAAACAGGCCCAATATCCATCAAGGCCCAAAAACATGTTCCAGAATCATCCTTTAACTCGCCCAGGCAAGTGAAACAAGTGCAATCTGGTCACCTGGGCGAGTGGAGTTATCAAGTGGGCCTTCAAGTGGCCAAGTGGACATCCAAGTTAGACCTTTAACTCGCCCAAGCGAGTGGAAAATGAAGAAATTGGTCGCTTGAGCGACCAAACTCGACCAGGCCAGCCCCTATAAATACCTAAGCACCCCCCAAGGCCAAAAACACTTCTTGCATTCCATTTTCTCCTCCTCCCTTGCTTCTTGGCTTGCTCTCAAGCCTTAGGCTCTTTAAATATTAGTATTAGGTAGGTTAGGAAAGTGAGAGAAGTGAGATTTAGTGTGGAGACTCTGCCGAAAAAAAGCGGTGATGGGGTCCTTCATCAATTCTTCTCTTAAGGAGGTTCTCTCCATGCTTGGTTAGTTTCTCTTAAGGATTGGATGTAATCTTCTTACCTTTTAAGTATCTCTTTTAATATTTATTTATGCATAAGTCTTTTCTATTTATTATTGGTAATTTTATTTCGTTCTTAATGTTTGATTCTACTTGATCACCAGTTTCATGAAACTGGGTTCTAAGTTTAACTGGAAAGTACTCTTAGAATTTGAATTGAATAATTTTACTCTTTACGTTACGTTGCTAGGAATAGAGCATAATGTTTAGATTACAAATAGCATGCGATTATGATTGTACTGCTAGGTTATTTACTTCGTATGCGAGGGATTGATATTCGGTAAATATCCTTAGAACTCGATTGCGAGGAATCACTTCGAGGTTAATTAATGTGTGCATCAATAATAAAAGAAAATGATTTATACATGGTAATATTAATTGGATACTGAGGGTATGAATAACGAAACTCAATCCTACGCTTTTCTTTAGTTAATTAAAATCGTTTTATTAGCTTCCGTAATCTTTCATTATTTCCGTAAAAACCATCAAAACTTCGACCATACTCGTTGTACATAACTATTAAACTGTTAAGTTTCATTTGGATTAATTGAGTAGCACAAGTCCCTGTGGAGACGAACTTTTATAAATTTTGTAACTTACAACGACAATTGGTATGCTTGCCAAAAGTCTAACACATACAGAGCACCAAAGCATTCGACTAGTGTGTCGAACATATCGATCGTCTGTGGAGGGAGTTGATGCCACCATGTTAGAGCGAGTCCCTTCAAAGAACTTGGGAGGACCCTGCATAAAGTGGTATCATTGTTAGTGAACAAGTTTACCTACGTGATATACGCTTCTAAGTGTTCATCGGGATCCGTGGTTCCGTTATATTGATCAATGTTCAAAGGCTTCCATTCTAGGGGTAAAAAAATGTTGATAATTCCATCAATGAAAGGATGTTGACGATGCAACTCGGCGAGCTGTCTATGTGACCTTTGGTGTGATCGCCTCATTGTATTTATTTAGCGGTTAGTGTCATGTGATAAGTGTTCTATCTCCATTGCAACGAGGTGAGTTGGGATTGTGTTCTGCGTATTTGTATTCAAATGTTGCAACTAGGTTCGAATGAGATCATTCTATTTTCACAATGTGTAACACCCTGAAATTTCAATAACTGCAAATATACGTTATATGAATTATTCTTGAAGTATTAGATTATGAGAAATTTGGTTGGTCTATATTTGAATTAATTGGGTGAAATATCAATTAGATACATTAAGGAAGCGTTTGCAGATAAATGACCATATTACTCTTTCCTTAAATCAGAAATTACAGAAATGCCCTTAAAGTGAAAATGACGATAATGCCTTTGATATTTTTGAAAATTACAAAAATGCCCTTAGATATTTTAGTGAGATATTTTAAGATAGAAATTATATAAATGTCCTTGGATATTTTAGAAATAACAAGAATACCCTTAGATATTTTTTGCTAGATATTTTATAATGAAAATGACTAATATACCCCTAGGATGAATGATGCATTTACCATAATGCCCTTCAGGCCAGAAATGAGCAGATATCCTTAGAAATTTTGTGAGAACCTGATGAAATTATAGAATACTCTTGAATGATAGAATATCAAAATAGTTTGTGACAAGAAACTCTAGAATAAAATTTCTATGAATTTTATAAGGTGACAACTTTGAAACATTAGTCAGAAGAATTCAAGCATTGAAAAAATATGGAAAAATGTGGGGTGTTCAGATCTATTTAATAAAATGGTTTAGTAATTTTGATGATCAAAAATAGTACTGACCAATCAGAATTAAGATAAAAGCAGTCTCGTATGCAAGGTTGTGTATCACTCTGCTTATAAGTAATTTTAACTGTCATTGAAGTTAATTTTTGGAGATCTCTAGAGTTCTATTATTAGGTAAAAGAGTTCAAATCAAACTTGACTTCTTACAAGAAAATGCCATGTGGAAAACTATAATTGGAATTAGATTTCTATTCATCATCAAAAAAATGACACATGTAGCATTCAAGGAAGTAAAATTTGTCTTCCTTTCCCCTTTAGCTTGAAGTTCACATGTAGAATGATGTAGAAGGAAGGAGAAGATTCATGAATAAGCCACTTGTAAAGATCATGACAAGTGAAGAGACACTTGGAAGAAGTCATAACACATGTACACAAGATGAGAAAAAAAAATCTTCTCTTGTCTCGTTTGGTAGTTCACGTGAACAAGGAGGAAAATTGGAGAAGCTTCAAGACATGCCAACTAAGTGGACACTTGTCAAAGGAAGCCTTATGATGAAGACAAGTGGTAGAACACTTGTAAGGTGCATGATAAACCTAGAAGATTTTTCTTATAAAGTAAAGGAATCATAAGGAATCTAGTTAAAATGAAATGGAATGACATGAA
>PYAF01001038.1:49365-67805 GCA_007407185.1 Glycine tomentella
CAAAAAAAATATATCGTCTAACTGTTTCATCAACAACGGCATAAAAAAATGGCCAAAAAACAACAAAAACATGTTTTCGACCTTTAAAACAATGTTTAAGTGGTCATCTTAGACATTTTTTAAAAATTTTCTCCAAGACATTACAAAAAAGCCTTCCAAGTGTTTTTTATATTTTCATGTCAAACAATCCAAAAAAAAAATATCGTCTAATAGTTTTATTAACAACGCCCTCAAAAAATGGTCAAAAACAACAAAAACATGTTTTTGACCCTTAAAACAATGTTTAAGTGGTCATTTTAGACATTTTTTAAAAATTTTCTCCAAGGCATTAAAAAATGCCTTCCAAGTGTTTTTCATAGTTTTCACGTCAAACAATCCAAAAAAAATATCGTCTAACAGTTTCATCAACGACTTCCTCAAAAAATGGCCAAAAAACAACAAAAACATGTTTTCGACCCTTAAAACAATGTTTAAGTGGTCATATTAGACATTTAAAAAAAATGAAAAAGTTGGAATAATGACATGTCTCAATCAACATTGGATACCTGACAAACCTATTCCAAATAATGAACAATTGCCAAATAAAATTCAATGTATGACATCAATAATGGACTGATACACTACGTACAAGGCTAAAATCTCAGTCTAAAATGACAACACTATGCACTATATCGATAAAAGCAAAAGTTGGAATAATGACATGTCTCAATCAACATTGGATACCTGACAAATCTCTACCCAAATACACAATTTTAACCTTATCAAAATTCGATAACATCAATATGACAATTATTCAGTTGTCTATAAATAAATGAACCTCCCTCAATACAGCTACACACTTCGACATAATATACCCTCATAAACAAAATTCAATCTTCATATTATGGCATTCTTGGGAGAAACAAACACTCAAACCATTGCTAACTCAATGTTAACATTCATTTTTCCAAATGGATCAATCATACATAACAAAACTGATGTTTATTTTCAATGTCCTACTCCAATACCAATGCGAGTTTCTACTGAGTGTTCTTTCCAAACACTAAAGAGTAGAATGCACAACACCCTTCAGCTAACCAATGTCCAATCTGTGCATGAAATCTACTATCAACAACCATTAAGTCAGCAATATTTTTTTCATTCTCTGCAACTGAAAAATGATGATGATGTTTGCACAATGTTAATGTGCCATGAAAAACACCCGTGTGTTGGTCCTATAGAATTATTATGTATCATCGGCAGAACACCCGATGATATATTCAACCGACTTCGACCCACCATCACTTATACTCATAATGCAACGTTGTATTACAATGGCAAGTGGAAGATACCACGACAAGACAATTTTTTGGGTTACTCCTTTACTGGAACAAATCCAATAAGATTTCAAATTCCTTCCCTATGCAACATCGAAACACTCAAGGATATAATCAAGCAAGTTGCGCCCCTAGGGGTTCCCGTTATGGAATTCACGAATCCTAAGTTGTCAGACAATTGTTCTTCCGACAACCAACCCATTAAAAATATTCAAAAAAATTAATCGAATATGAAATAATACTGAAAAACGATGAAGACGTATTAAAGGTGTTAGCCGAATCCAGTTGCTGGAAGCGTTTATGTTCAATAGAAATTTTAGCTATTTTTAACAAACCAATAATCCAATTACTTGCAGAAGACATGTCCGCTACACAACATATGTCAAATTATGATTAGTTTTCTCATTTTCATGTTTCAATTGTTATTGTTCGTATGTTTTGTTATTTTCGTTTTTTAATATCTGTTTATTGTGTTTGTCTTTTTAATTACTATTGTTTGTACTTGTTGTTATTCTATTATGTTTCCATTATTATATTTATCTACCTAATTGTTGTTATTTTTTGTTGTTTTAATGTTTTAAATTAGATATCATAATTATATATCCGCTTTGTTTTTAATCAATCAATTTATTTATTAATCACTTTTATCATTTTTATTTATTTTAACATTATATATCCACTTTATTTTTAATTTATTTATTTTTCATCATTTTTCTCTTTTTTTAAATTATTAAACCAAAAAAATAAAAAAATCATAATTTATAAAAAAATAAAAAATTATTTTAAAAAAATGGCATACGGAAGTCGGGTGGTGAATTCCCAACTAGGGGTGTTCACGGGTTACCTGCGAATTCGAACAGTTTAGGTTGGGTTATTTATATATTTAGGTCAAAATCTAACCAAACCGATCAAAATCATTCATGTACGGATTGGATTGCAAGTTTAGATCTATAGATCGAATCAAAATCGAACTGAACAGATCAAAATCGATAAAAAAAATTTAGAATCATTTGGTTTGGTTTTAAATACTGCTAATATTGGGACTTCAAGTGTTGGAACTGCAAATATTTATAATATTAATGGATCATATTTTGTTTATTTGTTTTAACAAATCTGGTTGCACTAAAGCTTATTACAAGAAATTAGTTTGTAGAAAATAGTTGTGATTCAGACTATTATGATAAATCTCGTTGAAGAATAATTTGTTTTAATTTGTATGAGTCTATTTTAGAATATTATGTTGATAGTATTAAATGAATCAATTTTACTATTTTTTAGACATTTAATAATATTGTGTCAGGATAAATAGACATTTTCATCCTTAAATGTGTAGAACACTCACAAATTCATCCCGAAAGATGAAAATTCAAATTTTAGTCCCCAAAGGTAAAAAAAGTGCGATAAATTCATTTATCTGTTACCGTTTTTTAAAGAGCGTATGTGGCACAGAGGGACGAAAATGTCACAAAAATGATTGTCAACATGGCTGATGAGTAGATTTGACCAAAACGTTAGTAAGTTTCCATTGGACCACAATGTCAGTAAATTTCCATTGAACTAATTTGTCAGACCCCAAATTTTGTTTCATTTAAGGATAAAATATAATTTAATTTTCATCTTTCTTTTTTTTGTTATAACCTGTAAAATATAATTTAATTCTTCCATTGGACCAACACATTTGATTTTGTTCTAACCTGTAATTCGACACCAACACGCTTGATTTTGTTTTAACCTATAATTAAGAAAGTTTCTTTCAAAAAATGGTTTTTATCAACTCAAAGGACAACAACCAATTAAGCGGATATCCTATGTTGCCAACTTTAAACTTCTCTCTTAAACATGACTGGATCTAACACATAAGGATTTTCAAAACCCACTAAACAAAACGGACGAAAATCTTTACATATCTTTTTCCTGGGTTCTTTTCCCTTCTGTAAAACTTGTCATAAATTTAGTGTTTTTACCAAAATCACATCCTTTACTCGTTTTCATATTACCAAACTCCCTGAATTTGTCAGGTTTCTACACATTCAGGGACGCAAATGACTAGTTTCCCTATTATGTTAATTGTATTGGATATTTGGATGAATCATGATATAAAGTGTTGGATATAAGAGGAGCTGACGATGAAGATCAAGGATAAAGCCAATGTCATTTGAAAGTTTTACCTTTTTACATATCATTCAATTGAAAGCATTTGTAATTTGTAGAATGGTTAAGAAGGCTAATCTTGTGATCCTTGCATTGCATAAAGCATAAACATATTCATGAATAAAATGTTTTAAGAAAATAACTTAAGAGCTTATTTGTGCATATTCCATGATTTTGTCTGCTTTAATCGATTAAACAAGGATATAATCGATTATCAGCTTCTGTTTGATTCTGGAAAAGCCATGAAGAACACTTTAATCAATTACTAGCTACTCGTAATTGATTACATATCATAAAATGTAAATTATGATTATCTGTCTCAATCGATTACCATTACACTGTAATCTATTACACAAGTTCATTTTTTAAATATGCATGACTACCTTAATCGATTACCACAATCTGTAATCGATTACATAGACTTATTCTGGAAATTATGCATGATTGCCTTAATCGATTACCACAATCTGTAATCAATTACCAAGGCCTATTGCATATACGAGACTGATTGGTTTAATTGATTACTTCATGGAATAATCCATTACTTTGTTCATTAAAGATTTCCAAATTGTCTCAAGAACATTTTAATCAATTACTTGGTTAAATAATCGATTACATATGTTAAAATAATTTATTACACTTGTATAATAATTGATTACTGTTTATTAAAAATGTTTCCTATATAAAGCTGCTTGGGTTTGCGATTTCTAAGAAGATGATTTTTCATCATATACTTGAGATTACGAAATCCCAACACAAGCAAAAGTTCTCATTGTCCAAGAAACAGTTTTCTGAGTATTAGATGTCTTGCTTGAGATTAAAAGATAACTTTACTTCATACTTGAAGATGAGTCAAGAAATTTTTTTTCAAGAGAGTTGATTCTGAGCTTTGATATTCACACATCCTGGTGTTGATTAGTAAAATCATTAGTGCATTCATTTATCCATTGGGGATCACAAGTTGTGTCTCTCTTAAACTTTCTTGTAGATTGTTTTGAGTTTAAAAATACTTGTAAGGTTAAGTTCAAAGAGTTTCTTTCAAGCTTTCTAGAGTATTATTTTCTAGGGGTAAAGATCTGAGTAGAGTTTTCAAGATTTTGGTGATTTGATTTCTAATAGGATGTTAGAACTCTGATTCTTTGTCTAGGGTTGATAGAGAAAATCACTTGTAATTGCTTGTAAAGAATACTTTCGAATTAGTGGAACTCTAATCTAGTTTGATTAGAAGAACTGGATATAGTTTCTCTTGAGAAGTGAACCAGCATATGTGCTTGTGTTAATTTCTATTGTTCTATCTCTTCTTGTTATCTTGATCTCTCAGCTGTTGTGATTTCTTCATTACTCAATAATTGTTGGTTTTGTGATTGGAATCTTGGACTGAGTGATTTGATTGAATTAAGGTTATATTGGTTTTAAAAATGATTAAGATCGTAAACTCTGATTTCAAGAATTTTAAAAGGTCAAGGTTATTCCAATTCACCCCCCTCTTGGTATTTGAGTGTATTCATTATTTTCATAAAGTAGTAGTTCTAAGAAAAAAAATATCAAATTTAAATGGGTAACCCATTTGCTCGAACCAAACCAAACAGTTCATGAATAGGTTGGGTTGAGTTAGGTTACAAAAAAAAAATTCTGAAAATCGAACCGATCAAATTTGAATGGGTTGAGTCCAAAATTTAGTCAAACCGATCTGCGAACACTCCTACCATTTACCATTGCATTTTGGGAGTTGTTATTGGCACTACCCACATTGGTGCCTTTTAACAGTATACCAAAAATTTCCTTTTGACATCATGATTCCATTGAATATATGAGGCAAAAAAGAAAAACAAAGCACAATGAAAACACGATTTTGTTCTACAAATGTATAATGAAATTGCATTTCCATTATGTATTTTTTCACCTCAAATCATACGATAGAACCATGACTCTGTTGTGTATTTTTTTACCCCTAAATAGCACAACAAAATTATAATTCCTTTGTGTATTTTTTCACCCCAAACAACACACCAGAATCATGTTTACGTTGTGTAAAAGGGAGTGTAAAAACAATACACAATAAAAACATAATTATGTTGTGTACTTTTGTTGTGTACTATTTTACACAACGAAAATATGATTTCGTTGCGTATTTTTCACAAATTTTTTTAATTAACTTTAAATGCCAGATATATTTTTTAAAGCAATCAAATTAATTGAGATATAATTTATCTTTCTAATGGTAATCAGAGTCTTTTTTTAATTAAAATTGAATTAATTGAATAAAAGTTACCATTTATAAGCATAACCGTATTAATTATTATATGAATTACCTTTATTAACAATAATCAAATCAAATTATGATATTAATTTGTATCATAATAATATGATTACAATTAAAAATTGAGGGGAAGAAATTAGTGTGAGAGGAAGGGAAATGGTGTAGGTGTTATGATGGACAAGTGAGAAAGGAAAGGAGAAGGGTTGGTGGTGTAGGAAAACTAAGAAGAGTAAAATGATCAATTGATAAGGTTTGATAGTTCCAATAGCAATTTTGGTAGTACTAGTAGCAATGCCTTTGCATTTTTTTTGTGCATAAGGAGCTGTGTTAGCAACACACTCCTTGACGCACATTATTATTGTTGGAAAATACACGCTCAATGAGTTTGTAAAAAATACTTACGGAGGGATGAGGATTTTAAAGGTGATTAAATCCCACATTGATGATTAGTCTCATTATTTGTCAAAAGGATTGAAGCTTCGGGAACCAAAGATTATAATTATGATGATTACCAAAAGCATTTTTTTAACAATACGTGGACCCATAACTTTTTTTATAAAATCTTCAATAAATTTTAATTAATAAAAGAAGAGGTGTTATTAACATTTCTTATCAAATGATAATGTGGTTATTAATTTTTTTATTTTGTGAGAATAAGAAAAAAGTAACAAAAAATGGGTGTTTGTTTGGATTGAGGGGAAAAATATTTTTATTTTATGCTTAGATTCTTCTTTTCAATTTATTAAGATTTAAAAAATATGTTTCTTTTAACTTCATATATTTTTAATTGAAAATATTGAAATATGTTTGGTTTAATGAATCCAAAATTCAACTTTGATAAACTTTGGAAAGAAATTATTGATGAACAAACACTAAAGAATAAATCATGAGGTTCTTAGAGAAGCAACAACAAGCTTGTGAAGAAGGACATAGTCACTTGTTCAATGACTATTCTTTTTTTTTTTTGAAAATTCAGTATACACTAATACTAAGTTTCAACGAAGGTTTTGAATATGGAGCCATGTTAGATTGTAGACGCTATTATCAATCATGAACGAGATATTTGGGATTGAGTATTGGAGAATGCCTAACAACAATGACATCAATCGCCTACTACAAATTAGGGAGGCATGTGATTTTTCCAATTATGTGGGATTCTATTGATTGAATGCATTAGGAGCGAAAAAATATTTTCTATCATTACTTCAATTCAATTCATGATTATAATACATGTCCGCTGTTTGCTCGAGAACAATCTCACTTTCTAATTTTTTTTATTCTTTCTTTCGTGGTAAGACTACATGTTAACACTATACTTTGAATATATATTTTTGATAAAAACACAATACTTAAATTATGGAGTAATTATTTTTGTCGATTGAATATAGGATACTATTAAATATTAAACTTAGTAAGTGATATAAACTAGAAAATGTAACCAAATTCTCAATCATCATTTTATAAATCACATCAATGATAATCATAAGTTGAAGTCATTGATTTATGGTTTACTGATATAATTATTGTGCAAATAGGTAATAATTAAATAAAAATGTATACAACACTTAATAGAAACAATAAGAAAACCAATAAAATTTAGATGAACAACAATAATACGACGAAATAATAAAGTTAAGATGAAACAATAGGAAAATCAATAAAAATTTAAATAATATGATCAAATACATAAATTTCACATGCAGATAACTATTTATCTCAAAAATATATTTGAATAAAAATTTTAACAAATCAAAATAATAAAATTTTAAAAAGCTATTCAAAATTATATTTTTATTATTTGAGTAATACCTATTTTTACTAATTTTTTAGTCACTAATATTTTAAACCATTCAAAGTGGCGACTTGGTGGATTTTACCTTTTTCAATTTTTTTAATTTTATTTTCATCTTTGAACTCAATCACATGTGTGCAACATAAAAATATTAAAATAATATTAATATTCGCATGATGAAATAAGATGTAAAAAAATATATCAATTTTATCTCAAAGAAACGAAACAGGGAAATAAAAATATAGGCACACAAGCATAACAACACATGTATTTTTGCTAAATAGTAAGAACTAAAATAAGTTAAAAAATTGTATGAAGACTAAAATGGTTTTAGTATTTATATTTTTAAAAATTGTTTTTAACCTCGCAGAATACTAATTGTCTCCATCTTGTAAAACTTGATTGAATTTCTTTTTGATTTTAAGATTGATTGTTTTGAATTTCAATTATGCACTGACATTTGTTTCAAGTTATGTATTTTTATTCTTGAAAATAACATTCTTGGGAATAACATGGCTAGGAAAAAATATGTTTGATAAGTTTATAGAAATCTTTTTTATATTCACAGGAATGATTGAACATGTGTTTGGTTCAAAATATATTTTCCTAGAAATAAATATTATACTTATCAAAATGCACTTATTATATAAAAGATATTAAATTTTACTACAAAAAATAAAAAAATTTATTACAACTATACATATTTTATAATTAATACTCCTTTATATTTATAAATTATTTAAAAAAATATAACTAATATTTAATATCATTTATATTTTTAAATTATTAATATCCTTTTTTTAAAATCAATTAACACTTAAGGCTCCTTTGAGTTTTATACAACAAATTCTTATCTTTTATTTTTTATTTAGCAAATTAAAATATGATCTCGTAACTTATTATTATAGCTACATTGGCCTTTAATAGTGAGATGTCTTCTATTATATATTAATTTGTGAGGAAACCCCAAACATTTTTACTAAAAAAATTCTTTTCCTTAATAATCCAAATAAACCTTTTATATTAACTTGTCAAAATACAAAGTGTGATGAAGGATAAAACCACAACTTAAAAATATCTAAGAAGTAATTTATAATAACATAAATATATACAATATTTTCTACACACTTTTCCTGTTAATAATAATAATACTAATATGTTTATTTTGTTTTCTATTTCAATCAATAAGTCTTGTCCCAATTTTTTTTGTCAAATATTTTTCCATAAGTTTAAATTACAAGTTTTATTTTCCTTAATCTTTGCCTTTAGATTTTTCAGGAACCTGAATGGAAAAACATTAAAGTGAGACATTTATTTAGAAAATAATGAATTCATAACCTAAAGTATATATACCGTATGGAGTTATATTGTAGAGACTAAACCAATAAGGTTAGTTGGCCATGCAACAAAAGTACCAATTGCATCACCTACTACCATGACTCTTGCATCCTCTATAGATAGTGGTAGCAACCCATCTGACTCTATCACATACTCAATCAAAACTTTCACATGATTGAGAGGTAATGGTCTATTGTGTAGTTTTTCATCATCAAGATGATTATAAACCTTTTATTTCCCAACTATGCGATGTGTTGATGGTAAAGAAAAACTACATGATTAGATGCCTTAAAACAATAATTATATCACAAAAACATCACTTAACACACTAAATAATCAATCACTATCTTTGATCATTTGTAAATGCAATAATTTGATAAGGAAACAATTACTTCAGGAATATCGTAGGAAAGAAGTATGCAACTATCTTTCACATTATTTGTTGTTGAATTAGGTTGTCCATCCACCTCTTTAGCGTGGAGCTTATTCTCTAATTGTTTCACTTTTTCTATGAGGAATGCTACTTGTTCTTTCAAGGTCAAGTCATCATCATTTCATTTGCACCTCTAACACGTCCAAGGTACTTTGGGACATTTAAGGCTTGAGAAAGTATATCTTGAGAGTCTTGTAATTGCTCATGTGATATGGTCTTCTAACACAATAATTTAAAGGGAAGGATGCATATCAATAATGCTAACATAAAAAATAATAAAAGAACAAAATTAAAATAGTATCATACTTATAATTTGCTTACACACTTATTTACATTTTCATTATGAATCGCTCCTGACTTATTTACACATGCAATTTTCCACAAATCATAGCGAGATATGGATGTGTCCTTTGATCCTATCTCCTTCAACTATACATTGATACATTAATGAGTAGCTTGAAAAAAATTTCTAACATCTTGTACTTTTTTATATTTATGCAAACTTACTATCTTTTGCTCAAGGCGTGCAAACCCATTACGCATTTTTCTATAATGGTACTTAGGATTCAATGCTTTGTGCTGATTTTGAGAGCTTAGCATATTTAGGCATATAACATTAATATGAATATAGAGTATTAAGATAATTAATACTATAATTTAAATGACTAACCATACCTTAAATTCATTGCATTGATGTTTAGCAACAAAAGCTTTCCATTGCTCCTTGGATATGGATGGATACATTTGTGAAGGATGCTCAGTAACACTACCATTTCATCATAAACATTATTCTTTTTTAAGTAGGTTCTAAAATTTCTACAAAGTTTGCTTGCTTCTTTAAGAACATGTCTTTGACAACTATCATCAACAAAAAATGTTGTCTGCAAAGGTGATCTTAATTAAGTAAGTATGTTTATATGAGAATCATAAAATATGGTGAGTATGTATAGTATTTGTGTATCCTTCCAAATATTTTCTTTCACTACTTTCAATGTTGGTGATTTCCAATTATCACATGTAATTAACACCGTTTGTCGAGAAATGACACCAATATAAGTCTCAAACATATCACTATTATGGTAAATTGATTGACCCCTTTCATTCCATCCAACCTAATAATAATGATAGAATAAGAAATTTAAAATATTAGATAGAAATCAATGTAAGTATAGTACCTTAAATGATATTCCCTTATTTCTTGCACGAACGACTTTCTCCATAGCGGTTATCCTACATTTAATAACATTTTCATCAGTATTGGAAGCATCACCATCATAAGCAACATTGTCATCATCACTAAATGCCATTTAGCTATAACAAAAAATAGAAAGAAAAAAATAGTAAAATGTTAATTCACGAGAAGAGATACAAGCACAATGAATTAAGAACATTATACATGATACTCAATATCAATAGAAAAATTCTTACTAAGTTAGCTAAATCTTTTTCTTTTCTTTGGATTAAGACTTATTTTTCTTTTCTTGACACGAAATGATGGATTGATACAAATCTCATCATCATGATCATTTCTCATATAGAAACCATCATCTACAGTTGGATCAACTTCAAGTGACTGTGATGTTCCTAAGAAAAGGTCATCCTTAATATTGTTATCTCCATGATCTTGTATACGAAACTCATTTAATTTGTTATTCAACAACACAATGGACCATTTCTCATCAGCAGGATTAGTGATGTAGAATACTTGTTGAGCTTGTGATGCTAGAATAAAATGCTCATCCTTATACCCCTCCTTATTGAGATCCACCTGCATGAACCCTAACTAATCAATTTGAACCCCATTATTGTTGTCTACCTACTTACAACCAAACATAGGTAATCAAAAAATGGTACAATCCAACTCCTATGTGCGTCCAATGACCCCAAATTCGCATATATAGCGCTTTTGTCCTTTGCAATTAACCTATGCATCAATTCAGCTACAAGAGTCACACCACTATTTTACATTTCAATTTTATCATCATGGTCTTTTATGTAGAATTTATTCTCATTAATTAGATAACCAGTGTAAGAAAGGACATTAACACTTGGACCATTTGCTAACCATCTCAATATATTTGAAATTGAACACCTATTTATAAGTAACTTTGTAAAGACTTGTTTTTTCAGCCATGATATGAAACACTCATTGTGTTTTCTTGTTATCCAATTCTCATTCTTTGAAGTAGTTCCTTATGTCTTTCAAGATAACGCTTACCTCATCATCATTGTGCGAAAGATATGAGTGTGCTTGCTTTTATTCTTTCCTTGATAAGGTCAATAGTTCATATCTTCTAATCCCTTCCCTTGTTGTTTTTCCTGTGTGACGAGACCTTGGAAGCCCTATGGAATCAGCATTGCCTAGGTATTCAATTCAAAATTCAACAACTTCTTCAACTATGTACCGCTCAACAATATAACCCTCTGGTCGACTACGATTTTTTACATACCTTTTTAATATTTTCATGCAACGTTCGAATGGGTACATCCATCTCATATATGTTGGCCCACACAATTGTGTCTCTCTAACCAGGTGAACAGTCAAATGAACCATTATGTCAAAGAAGGATGGTGGAAAGTACATCTCAATGAAGAACATGACAATCATGAGACTTTAGACCTTTTAACTTGAGGTCTATCATAGATACTAGGGTTCTAATGATTGAAGAGTATCCTTCTGGAACTTGAACTCCATGAAGAAACTTAACCAAAGATATTTTTTTCTTTTCTAGATAAAGTATGAGCTGCAGGAGGTAGATACATATGTTTTCCCTTCTTTATTGGTCTTAATCCTTCCGTTATTCCCATACTTACCATGTCCAACCTCGCATTTATCGCATCTTTACTCTTTCCATGAAAATTGAGTAATGTACCGATGACATTAACACAAATATTTTTTTCAATATGCATCACATCAAGAAAATGTCTGACTACAATGATTTCCAGTATGGTAATTCAAAGAAAATAGACCTTTTCTTCCACCCATTAGTGACAAGCTCACCTGCAAATGGCTTACCAAAATCATTACATAACTTTTGAACCTTTTGAAACAACTTATCATTGACCAATGGCATAGGAACTCTACATTCCTTTGTATTCCTATTGAATGCTTTCCTAAAAATGGTAATAATGTGTCGAGGGTAAAAATGTACGATATCCTTGGAAGATATTTTTTGTACAATGTTTCAATCACATCCAATATGTATTTTCCTCACATAAAGGGCATGCACATTGTCCTTTGATACTATATCCTGATAGATTATTGTATGCTGGAAAATCATTAATTGTCCCAAATAACATAGCCCTGAAAGTGAAGTTCTCCTTCTTGTACCCATGATGCACCTCCACACTTGTATCCCACATTTCTTTCAGGTCTTCAATTAATGGAGCTAAGTATACATCTATATCATTTCCTGGTGGTTTTGGCCCAGAAATTAACATACACAACATCATGTACTTGCGCTTCATACATAACCATGGAGGTAGATTATAAAAGACTAAAATCATTGGCCATGGGCTGTGGGAATTACTTTGAATACCATGTGGGTTCATTTTGTCAGGAGACAATGCAAGTCGTAGGTTTCTTGCTTCTTCCCCAAATTCAGGATAATCTTGATCAATTTTAATCCATTGAGGAGAATTTGTTGTGTGACTGATTGAACATTTTTAATTTAGTATTTTTCTATTCTTCTTAGCTTATTTGACTTCTCTTGGATTCTTATTTTTTCACTTTAACTCAGTTTTGGTCTTAGGCAAATAATTAAGCTTAATTGATAATTATTGCTTATTTTCAGATTTTGTGCTTACTTGACCTATCTTCCTTGTGCAGGACTAGAGGATTCTACAGAACTTCAAATAGATCATATGAGTAGTCCCTAAACAGCTAAGGAAAAGAGCTACAATTTTATTAGAAATAAGCTTGGCCTATTTCTGCCGGTTTGAGGTTCAAATAAGGCTTGAAAGTCAGAACCTCTGCACTTGAGTTTTGGGCTGTGAGTTTGGGTTTTGATTTGTGTAATTATCATAATTAGTTAGTTTAGATGAGCCTAATCAGAACCCATCCCTTCATTCTATTCAATCACTATATATTAGTGTAGCTAGACAAGACAAAAATAGAATTTATAGCTTATTGTGCAAGTTTTCATAATCAAAATATTTTTTCTCTTTTTCTCTCAATTGTTCTTCATTGTTCTTTATTTTTCTTCTTCCTTTCATTTATGTTCTTTTATTTTCTTAGACAAATTTTATGCCTCTTCCACTCATGATGATCATGGAAGGCTAAATAATCAATTAATCCAAGGATCTAGTCCAAACAAGGAGAATTTAAGTTCTGGTTTGATATTCTAATTTTTGTGTGAATGTTCATCTTCTTCTTCAATCCTCTTTTTTATTTTCATGATTATGAATATTTTTAAGATTGAAAATGAATTAGGTTATAGATTTATTTCCTAATTTTGAATTTTAATCATAGATTGTTTGGATGATATTTCAATCCGGGTTGTGATTTCAATTGATTTAGGAGTTAATTTGATTGAATTGCTTCTGATGATATTGAATGAACCTTCATAATATGATCATTATCTGAGAACTATGATAATTTGAATTGCTTGATTTGTTGAATTGAATTGATATTCTTGAATCTGTTTTACAACATCTTTTACCAATTATGTTAGTTTCTGCATTTTTCTTCAATTCTTGTTTGTGTTTCTGCAATTTTTGTTCACTGTGTTCAAACTGTTTGGTAAACCCCCTATTGTTTATAAGTTGATTAAGTCAGGAACCAAATTGGATTGTATCTCGGAGTCGACCTAGGTTAATCTTGTGCTACAGAAATATCTTAATTTTATTTGTTTTGTAGCGATTCGACAATCGTTATCAAAACTGGCACCATTGCCAGGGATATAGTTCATTGTGTGCCAATTTTAATCCACTAATAATTAGATAATAGTATAGGTATAATTGATACTAGTATAGCATAATTGCATCTGTCTATTGAAAAGAAAAAAATGTTTCTAAAAAATAGATTTATAGATAGATAAAAGATAAATTGATATATAGATGATAGATATATTGAATAATTGATAGGTAGAAGATAGATAGATATATAGATTAAAGATAAATAGACTGATAGATTGATAGATATATTTGTAGATAGATAGAAGATAAACAAATATGTAAATGGTAGATAGATTGATTGATAGATAGATAAATTGATTGATAAATGATGGATATATAGATTAAAGATAGATAGATTGATAGATAGATAAAAAAATTACAAAAATCAAAAATGATTTTTAGACATTTACTGTGGTAATTTTTTAATTTTAATTTTAATTATTTATTATTATTTATTTTAAAAAATTGATTGGGACAATTTTCCATTTTCTATATCATTTCAGCAAATATTGTGAACAATGTTATGTAGAGTAGTTGTCTATTATTTATGTTATTTCTATGATTTCTGTCACTGACGAGTTGAACTGTGCATGATTAGGTCCAAACTAGGTGGCTTGCATTCATATGATCATGAGATAGATAGGATATTTCACAATTTGAGTAGAGATAATAGAAGTGTAGTTCTGGATAGTAGTATAGTGTATTCTGAGCATTCTGTTTTTGAGTTTTATGTTTCTGAGCCTTCTGTTTCTAATTTTGAACATTATGATTATGAAATTGTTGTTGATACAATGGCTGACAATAATCAAACTCTTAAGGAATTGTCTACCTGATGTTGTTTATCAACCTTGTGTATTCAATATCCTGAGACAAAGGTCAGTTATGAGCTAAAATCTGGACTAATCCAGTTGCTTCCAAAGTTTCATGGTCGTGCATGTGAAGATCCACATAAACATCTTAAGGAGTTTCATGTAGTGTGTTCCACCATGCAACCACATAACATTCATGAGGACTATGTGAAGATAAAGACATTTCCATTCTCTCTGGATGGGGTAAATAAGGGCTAGTTGTACCTTCAATCAAATCCTATCAACACTTGGACAAATATGAAGAGAAGATTTTTAGAGAAATTCTTCCCTACATCTAGAACATCCATCCGAAAAGAAATATATGGTATAAGGCAACTACCTGGAGAGACATTATATGAGTACTGAGAGAGGTTCGACAAGTTGTGTGCTACATGTCCTCACCATTATTTTTATGAAGGGTTGATGTTAATGACCAATAATATGATTGATGCAGCCAGTGGAGGTGCTTTAATGGACAAGACTGTCATTGCTGCAAGGCAATTGATTTCCAACATGGCAACAAACTACCAACAATTTGGTACTAAAATAGTTCCACCATCTAAGGCTGCAGCAAATGAAGTATATTTTTATATCGTTGCTGATAACTAGAAGTTGGAGAATAAACTGACAGAATTAACATCCATTGTGAGACGATTTGCCATTGGTCAACAGCATAATGTGATGGCAGCCAATCAATCAAGACTGTGTGGAATCTGTTATGCGCCTAATCATCGAAAAGATACATGTCCTACTCTCCAAGAAACAGAACAAGCTGCTAAAGTTTCTGCCATACAACTTGGACAACCATTCAGACCTTAACAACAACAGTATTATCCTTACTCTAACACTTATAATCCTGTTGGAGAGATAATCCAAATTTGAGTTATGGTCTTGATCCACAACAACAACAGCAAACACAACAACTCCATCCATTCAGACAACAACAATATCAACCTTCCACCAACAAATATCAAGTTCCCCCGTTGAGACAACAACAACAATTACAACACTTTGCACCTACACCTACACAACCTGTGCATAGATGTTCTGGACCTTCCTTGGAAGACTTGATGAAGCAAATGGCAACCAGCAACATTCAGTTTCAACAAAATGTGAGTGTCACCATCCAAGACCTGCAGACTCAGATTGGACAGTTAGCTACAACTGTCAACCAGACGCAACAACAAGATTCTAGCAATATTCTAGCATAACCAATTATTAATCTAAAGAACGTGAGTGCTATTACCTTAAGGAGTGGCAAGGAGCTTCCAAATTCAATAGATGCTAGTGCCAAAATTGATGATGGTGCCAAAACAAATTCTGCACCAAAACATATTCCTTTACCTTTTCCTTCTAGATCCATTCCTAAAAAAAAAAAAGTGGAGCATGATTCTGATCTTCTTGAGACTTTCAGGAGGGTGGAAGTCAACAGTCCCCTCTTGGATTCCATCAAACAGATTCCAAAATATGCAAAGTTCTTAAAGGATTTGTGCACTCACAAGAGGAAGTTGAAGGGAAATGAGCAAGTGAAGATGGACATAAATGTTTCTGCACTTATACAAAGCAAAACTGTTACTTCCATTCCACCATCCACCCTGCCACAAAAGTGTAAAAATCCTGGCACTTTCACTGTCCCTCGCACCATTGGAGATTGCACTTTTACAGATGCAATGCTTGACCTTGGGGCATTCATTAATGTTATGCCCACATCAGTTTACAGGTCATTACAACTTGGTGATTTGAAACCCATTGGTGTTGTCATTCACTTAGCCAATATGAGTGTTGCACTTCCACTTGGAATTATTGAAGATGTGTCGGTGTGAGTTAATGATCTGATTTTTCCATCCGATATTTACATTTTGGATATGAAGAATGAGTCTTCCAGCCATGGCTCCACATTGATCTTAGGGAGACCATTCTTGATGATAGCCAGGACCAAATTTCCATGGAGTTTGGTGATGATTTTATCCATTTCAACATTTTTGAGGCCATTAGACATCTTATAGATGAGCATTATGTCTTCCTTGTAGATATCATTGATGTTGCAGTAGATAGTGTAGACATTTGTACAGATTTACTTTCTGAATTTTCTGATTTTGTTCTTGGTTCTTTTAACATTACCTGTGATGATTATGTTACTATGTGTAGTATTTGTGCAGAGATTTCCTATACACTTCACTCTGATTGTGTTGCAGTACAAGTGCAGGTGTTGATTCTCCTATCTCCCTTCCATTAGCTACCAACCTTCCATTGCCATCCACCTTCCTTGGAGCTCAAGCCACTACCTGAGTACCTTAAATATGCCTATTTCGATGACGCTAAGAAGCTCCCAGTCATCATATCTAGCAACCCATCACTTGAGGATGAAGAGAAGTTGCTGCACGTTTTGAGAAGCCACAAAAAGGCCATTGGATGGACATGTGCTGACCTTCCCAGAATAAATCCTTCCATATGTATGCATTAGATACTCTTGGAGGATGATTCTAGGTCGGTAAGGCAGCCACAGAGGAGGTTAAATCCCACCATTCTTAATGTGGTGAAGAAGGAAGTTATAAAGCTACTAGTTGTAGGGATCATCTATCCCATTTCAGATAGCACATGAGTTTCACCTGTCCAAGTGGTCCATAAAAAGTTGGCGATCACTGTTGTGAGAAACCAGAATAATGAGTTGATTCTGACTAGAGTAGCCAACAGTTGGCGACTTTGCATTGACTATAGGAGATTGAACCAGGCAACTCGCAAGGACCATTTTCCTCTCTCATTCATTGACCAGGTTTTGGAGAGGTTGGCAGGTAAATCACATTATTGCTTTCTTGATAGTTTTCAGGTTACATGGATATTCATATTGCACCAGAGGACCAACACGAAATCACATTCACCTGTTCATTTGGTACATTTGCCTACACAAAGATGCCTTTTGGCCTATGCAACGCTCCTGAAACCTTCTAGAGGTGCATGATGAGTATCTTTTCTGATTTATTAGAGAATTGCATGAAGGTGTTTATGGATGATTTCACTGTTTATGGTTCCTTTTTCGTGCATGTTTTGATAGCCTCTCTAGAATTCTTGAGCGATGCATTGGGGCTAACCTTGTTCTTAACTTTGAGAAATGTCATTTTATAGTACATGAGGGTATAGTCTTAGGGCATTTGTTCTCTAATAGAGGTATTGAGGTTGATAAGGCCAAGATTGATGTTATTACTTCTCTTGTTGATTTGAAAGATTGCTGAACTAAGGGGGAGTTTTTTTGAAGATTAAAGACTTGGAATAGTTTTGGCTTTCAACATGATTGAAGGTTTGAAGGCTTGAAGATCAAATTTGTGATTCAATGTAAAAGGAAAAGAAGTCTTCTGTTGATCCAAGTTTCTATATGTTTTTCATTAAGTATCATTCATGCATTACATCA
>PYAF01001038.1:75852-89155 GCA_007407185.1 Glycine tomentella
TTTGGAAGGATATACAAATATTATACATACTCACCATATTTTATGATTCTCATATAAACATACTTACTCAATTAAGATCACTTTTGCAGACAACATTTATTGTTGATGATAGTTGTCAAAGACGGGTTCTTAAAGAAGCAAGCAAACTTTGTAGAAATTTTAGAACCTACTTAACAAAGAATAATGTTTATGATGAAAATGGTAGCGTTACTGAGCATCCTCACAAATGTATCCATTCATATCCAAGGAGCAATGGAAAGCTTTTGTTGCTAAACATCAATGCAATGAATTTAAGGTAAGGTTAGTCATTTAAATTATAGTATTAATTATCTTAATACTCTATATTCATATTATTGTTATATGCCTAAATATGCTAAGCTCTCAAAATCAGCACAAAGCATTGAATCCTAAGTACCCTTATAGAAAAACGCGTAATGGGTTTGCACGCCTTGAGCAAAAGATAATAAGTTTGCATAAATATAAAGTACAAGATGTTAGAAATGTTTTTCAAGCTACTTATTAATTTATCAATGTACAATTGAAGGAGATAGGATCAAAGGACACATCCATATCTTGCCATGATTTGTGGAAACGTGCACATGTAAATAAGTTAGGAGCGGTTCATAATGAAAATGTAAATAAGTGTGTAAGTAAATTGTAAGTATGATACTATTTTAATTTTGTTCTTTTATTATTTTCTTATGTTAGCACTATTGATATACATCCTTCCCTTTAAATTGTTGTGTTACAAGACCATATCACAAACTACATCACATGAGCAATTACAAGACTCTCGAGATATACTTTCTCAAGCCTTAAATGTCCCAAAGTATCTTGGATGTGTTAGAGGTGATGGATATGGGCCTTCACCAAGGGATTGTTTCCCAAGTTAGAAGTGAAAATGAAATGATGACTTGACCTTGAAAGAATAAGTAGCATTCCTCATAGAAAAAGTGAAACAATTAAAGAGTAAGCTCCACACTAAAGAGGTGGATGGACAACCTAATTCAATAACAGACAATGTGAAAGACAGTTGCATGGTTCTTTCCTACGATATTCCTGAAGTAATTGTTTCCTTATCAAATTATTGCATTTACAAATAATTGATAAAAGATAGTGATTGATTATTTAGTGTGTTAAGTGATGTTTTTGTGATATAATTATTGTTTTAGGGCATCTAATCATATAGTTTTTCTTTATCATCATCAACACATCGCATAGTTGGGAATTAAAAGGTTTATCTTGCTGATGAAAAACTACACAATAGACCATTACCTCTCAATCATGTGAAACTTTTGATTGAGTATGTGATAGAGTCAAATGTGTTGCTACCACTACCTATAGAGCATGCAAGAGTCACGGTAGTAGGTGATGCAATTGGTACTTTTGTTGCATGGCTAACCAACCTTATTGGTTTAGTCTCTACGATATAACTCTTTATATGGCATATATACTTTAGGTTCTTAATTCATTATTTTCTAAATAAATTTCTCACTTTAATGTTTTTCCATTTAGGTTCCTGAAAAATCTAAAGGCAAAGATTCAGGAAAAGCAAAACTTGTAATTTAAACTTATGGAAAAATATTTGACAAAAAAAATTGGGACAATACTTGTTGATTAAAATAGAAAACAAAATAAACATATTAGTATTATTATTAACAAGTGTGTAGAAAAATATTGTATATGTTTATGTTATTATAAATTGCTTCTTAGATGTTTTTAAGTTGTGGTTTTATCCTTCACCACACTTTGTATTTTGACAAGTTAATATAAAAGGTTTATTTGGCTTATTAAGGAAAAGAATTTTTTTAGTATAAATGTTTGGGGTTTCCTCACAAATTATTATATAATAGAAGAAATCTCAGTATTAAAGGCCAATGAAGCTATAATAATAAGTTACGAGATCATATTCATGTTTAATTTGCTAAATAAAAAATAAAAGATAAGAATTTGTTGTATAAAACTAAAAGGAACCTTAAGTATTAACTGATAAAAAAGGGTATTAATAATTTAAAAATATAAATGCTATTAAATATTAGTTATAATTTTTTAAAATAATTTATAAATATAAAGGAGTATTAATTATAAAATATGTACAGTTGTAATATTTTATTTTATTTTTTATGTATTGTACTAAAAATTTAATATCTTTTATATAATAAGTGCATTTTGATAAGTATAATATTTATTTCTAGGAAAATATATTTTGAACCAAACACATGTTTAATCCTTCCTGAGAATATAAAAAAGATTTCCATGAACTTTTCAGACATGTCTTTTTCCTAGCCATGTTATTCCCAAGAATGTTATTCTCAGGAATAAAAATACATAACTTGAAACAAATATCAATGCATAATTGAAATTCAAATCAATCAATCATAAAATCAAAAAGATATTCAATCAATTTTTACAAGATGGAGACAGTTAATATACTACGAGGTTAAAAACAATTTTTAAAAATATAAATACTAAAACAATTTTAGTCTTTACACAATTTTTTAACTTGTTTTAGTTCTTACTATTTAGCTAAAACAAAGGTGTTGTCACGCTTGTGTGTATTTTTACAACTTATTTCATTATGTATGAATATCAATATTATTTTAATATTTTTATATTGCAAACATGTGATTGAGCTCAAAGATGAAAATAAAATAAAAGAAATTGAAAAAGGTAAAATCCATAAGTGTCGACTTTGAATGATTTAAAATATTAGTGACTAAAAAATTAGTAAAAATAGGTATTACTCAAATAATAAAAATCTAATTTTGAATAGCTTTTTAAAATTTTGTTATTTTGATTTGTTAAAAATTTTGTTCAAATATATTTTTGAGATAAATAGTTATCCACATGTGAAATTTATGTATTTGATCATTATTATTTAAATTTTTATTGATTTTCCTATTGTTTCATCTTAACTTTATTATTTCGTCGTATTATTGTTGTTCATCTAAATTTTATTGGTTTTCTTATTGTTTTTATTAAGTGTTGTATACATTTTTATTTAATTATTACCTATTTACACAATAATTATATCATTAAACCATAAATCAATGACTTCAACTTATGATTATCATTGATGTGATTTCTAAAATGATGATTGAGCATTTGGTTACATTTTCTAGTTTATATCACTTACTAAGTTTAATATTTAATAGTATCCTTAATTCCCTTGACAAAAATAATTGCTTCATAATTTAAGTGTTGTGTTTTTATCAAAAAATATATTCAAGTGTAGTGTTAACATGTAGTCTTGCCACCAAAGAAAGAATCAAAAAATTAGAAAGTGAGATTATTCTTGAGCAAACAGCGGACATGTATTATAATCATGAATTGAATTAAAGTAATGATAGAAAAAAAAATCACTCCCAATGAATCCAACACAATTGGAAAAATCACATGCCTCCCTAATTTGTAGTAAGCGATTGATGTCATTGTTGTTAGGCATCCTCCAATACTCAATCCCAAATATCTCGTTCATGATTGCTAATAGCGTCTACAATCTAACATGTCTCCACATTCAAAACCTTCGTCGAAACTTAGTCTTTGTGTATACAGAATTTTCAAAAAAGTAGTCATTGAACAAGTGACTATGCCTTCTTCACAAACTTGTTGTTGCCTCTCTAAGAACCTCATGATTTACTCTTTAGTGTTTGTTCATCAATAATTTGTTTCCAAAGTTTATCAAAGTTGAATTTTGGATCCACTAAACCAAACATATTTCAATATTTTCAATCAAAAAATATATGAAGTTAAAAGAAACATATTGTTTAAATCTCAACAAATTGAAAACAAGAATCTAAGCATAAAATAAAAATATTTTTTCCCTCAATCCAAACAAACACCCATTTTTTTGTTACTTTTTTCTTATTCTCACAAAAGGAAAAAAATTAATAACCACATTATCATATGATAAGAAATGTTAATAACACCTCTTCTTTTATTAATTAAAATTTATTGAAGATTTTATAAAAAAGTTACGGGTCCACGTATTGTTTAAAAAATGTTTTGGTAATCATCATAATTATAATCTTTGGTTCCCTAAGCTTCAATCCTTTTGACAAATAATGAGACTAATCATCAATTTGGGATTTAATCACCTTTAAACTCCTCATCCCTCCCTAAGTATTTTTCACAAACTCATTGACCGTGTCTTTTCAAACAATAATAATGTGTGTTAAGAGGAGTGTGTCACTAACACTATAATGCCCTGAAATTTTGATAACTGAAAGTAGATGTTTTATGCATTTCTTGTGTTATTTGATTAGTTTAGATTAGTTGAAATATTATGTGGATTATCCATGTGCAATTGCTTGGTGTAGATGTCAAGTTATACGGAGTTTGCTTGAGATTCGTTGAATTGTGTGATTCCAAGTTTTACCTGAAAACCTGTTTTAGTAAAATCACCATTATGGATTGGTTAACTGTTGGATCTCCTTCAAATTTTAAAGGTGGGCTCCTAACCCACATATGCAACTTTCGACCATTGGGATTGTCAACATAATGCCTGGAGCGTGAGAAATTAATTTTTCACTAAAGCAGAAATTCTAGAGTCTGGTCAGCTCGCCCAGGCGAATTTTTGCAGGCATTTTTGCTCGCCTGGGCGAGTCAAGGTGGTGTTATATACCCAACAACATGAAGAAGCACGAAAATCTGGTCTTCTTCCTCATCTAAGCAGCCCCCAACCTCCCACCACCCTCATCCACCACCCACAACCACCATCAACCACCACGGCCCGTCGTTGCTTGCCACGAGACCTCGGCACGGAGAAGAACCACTTAATCGGAGCGGAATCTTCGAAACTCTTCTCAAATTTTTGGTAGAGAACAGAGCTTCTAAATCCTTTTTCTTGGTTTCCTTGAGGTAACCTTGTTTTTCTTGAGGTAACCTTGGTTTCCTTTGTCTTCTTCTAGCTAGTTTAAACTTCTTTTAGTATCTCTTGTGTTTTGGGTACTGTTGTTGGGAGTTTTACACTTCTTTTGAAAAATCTTTGAAAATGAGATGTTGTAAAAGTCTTCTTTTTATGAAATTAATGTCATTTTTGTGATCATAGTTGAACCCCGGCCACATTGGCGTGATCAGAATTTTAAAATGATGTCTTTTGATGTAAACTTCCAAAACACCCTTTTAGCCCCTTTTTGATTCGAGTGGGTATTTGACCCCAATTATTAATATTGATCATACCTTGAAAATATATACTAAATTATCTTCAATTTGGTATGTAGAACTCTGCATTCGGACAAGCACACATATTTGAAGGATTGTGAAACAACACCGTTAGGCTGCAATAGGGAGAACTTATGGTTAGATAAGGAGAGTTTATTATTTAGTTATCGTTTTGATACCATAGCTGGGGGCCAGGGAGTCCAACTATGAGGATATTTGCATGTCCTTGCTGTGTGCTGGTTTTCAAGAAAAACTATGTTTTTAACTAATGGGATGCTATGTATTTATGATTGATGTGTGTTTGTTCCTGTGTGTGCTAGTTTCAAGAAAACTGTGTTTTTAACTAATGGGATGCGATGAATTGGCTTGTTGATGGATAAACTATGAATAATATTGTTGTTGTAATGATTGAATTTTTGGGAAAAGTCTTAATTACAGAGGAGACTCTGCCCAAAATTTTATAATATGTTTTCCTATTTAATTCTTTATTAAATTTTTAAATGGGCATAAGAGTGTGTTTTCTATATTGTAGTCCTTCTCTTTAATTTATAATTTTTCTAAAATACCAGTCTCGTGGTAATATGGATTGTGGATGAATGAGGTGATGTGGATGTCCTTGATAATGTTGAAATGAGATGTTATTGATGTCTTGGTGATGTTTTGAATGAGATAGTGATGATGTGTTTGATGATGTACAAATGAAATAATGATGATGTGGTTAATAATGTTGAAATCATTGGTGATGTCTGAATGAAATAATGTTCAAATGAGATATATGATTATTGGGTTAATGATGTTGGAAAAATGAGACAATTTTAATATGTATGATGATGAAATTGGATGATGTGATATGAATATATAGGTATATTGACACCCATGGGGGGTGCATGACTAGTTACCCTTGCAAGGAAGGGTGTGTTCCTAGCCAGGTCATGCATTGATGGTGCCCATGGTTGTCATTGTGTGATGTGGATATACATGGATATCCATGGGGGTGTATGACTGGTTACGCTTGCGATGAAGGATGTGTTCTTAGCCAGGTCATACATTGATGGTGCCCATGGCTGTATGCTGTGTATGTACACGTGGGATGCAGTGATCGGTTGGTTACCCTTGCAAGGAAGGATGTGTTCCTAGCCACGGTCAGTGCATCGGTGAACCCATATTAGGGTGTTATGTATGTACATGGGGGGGTATGATGGGTTACCCTTGCGAGGAAGGATGTGTTCTTAGTCGGGTCATACATTGATGATGCTCATGTTTCATACTTCATTTGCATTGATGGAAATAGGGTGGTGGCAGTAGGGTACAGAGGTGCTAGGGGGCATCTTTGTTGGAACTCCCTTGTGACTTAGGACTGATTACCATGGGGGGAGCGGCCTGTGCACGCAGAGTGACCTTAACGAGCTACTGCATCATTTTCCTGAGAGAGGATATTTCCATAAGGATGGTACCATATTGCATGCTGATAAATGAGTCAGGTGCATGCATCATTCTATGCATAATTGTTTGAGTTGTTAAATGCATTGGATGATTGGTTTGTTGAGTGTGTATGGAAATCATGAATTTTTGTTAATGATTGTGGTGGGTAATGTTGTTTTCTTCCCAATTACTACTATATGATGTTTGTTGGTTTTATATAATAAACTCACCCTTGCATTTGTCGTACCGTGTGGTTGGCACATATGATGATCGCGAACTTTCGTTCGTGTGAGCAGATGAGCAGCAATAAGTGACCTTGGAGAGATATATTCTTTTTGTTGGAGCCGCCAAGCCGACGTGATGACATTGGAACTCTTTTTTGAAAAAGTTGTGTTTTGTTAATTAACTCTTTCATAATTAGTCCCTTAATCCTTTTTGTAGACATGTATATTTTGAATTGTAATTACATGTAAAACTAAATTAAGTTCTAAACATGTGAATGATGAGTACTGATATAGTATATGTATACATATGTATTTAATTGTTGTAGTTGTATCGTGTGTATGATGATTGTATTATTACGAAAAACTTATTATCATTTTCATAATCAGATTAATAGAGTTTCCATTAAAATTTGAAATTTACATGACTAGAGTTTGTGATGCCATAGTGACGAGGCAGGTTGTTACAAACACAGCTCCTTATGCAAAAAAAAAAAAAATGCATGAGCATTGCTATTAGTACTACCAAAATTGCTATTAGCACTACAAAACCTTATCAATTGATCATTTTACTCTTCTCACTTTTCCTACACCACCAACCCTTCTCCTTTCCTTTCTCACTTCTCCATCATAACACCCACACCATTTCCCTTCCTCTGACATTATTTTCTTCCCCTCCATTTCTAATTGTAATCAAATTATTATGATACAAACTAATATCATAATTTGATTTGATTATTATTAAAAAAGGTAATTCATATAATAATTAATACAATTACGTTTATAAATGGTAAATTTTATCCAATTAATTCAATTTTAATTAAAAAAAACATTTTGATTACCATTAAAAAGATAAATTATATCGCAATTAATTTGATTGCTTTAAAAAATATAACTTGCATTTAAAGTTAATTAAAAAAGATTCATGAAAAATACACAACTAAATCATATTTTTGTTGTGTAAAAAAGTACACAACAAAAACATGATTATGCTGACAAGATACACAACAGAATTATGTTTTTGTTGTGTATTTTTTTATTACACTCCCTTTTACACAACGAAAACATGATTTCATTGTGATGCTTGGGGTTGAAAAAATATACAAAGGAATTATAATTTCGTTGTTTTATTTGGGGGTAAAAAAATACACAGCAGAATCACGGTTCTGTCGTACTATTTGAGGTGAAAAAAATACATAATGAAAATGCAATTTCATTGTACACTTGTAGAACAAAATCGTGTTTCTATTGTCGGGAAAGAAGCGGATGGGGGCCAATGATGTGCCTCGGTCGGATGTGGAACGGTGAGAGCCGGTCCGTCGATCGACTCGAGGCACTTACCGACGCGGATTGCAATGGTGGACCAAGCCTGGGCTGTCGATATGTTCGTGGAGACATCATCATCGCGATTAAGGCTGGCAGCGCGCGTCCTTGGCTTGCCTCGGCACCTGGGCGCTCCTGGCGTCGGCCTAGGGGCTCCCCATTTGGCCTGTCTTGAAACACGGATCAAGGAGTCTGACATGTGTGCGAGTCAACGGGTGAGTAAACCCTTAAGGCGCAAGGAAGCTGATTGGTGGGATCCCCCTGTGGGTTGCACCGCCGACCAACCCTGATCTTTTGTGAAGGGTTCAAGTGAGAGCATACCTGTTGGGACCCGAAAGATGGTGAACTATGCCTGAGCGGTGATTACCATTAAAAAGAAAAATTATATCGCAATTAATTTGATTGCTTTAAAAAAATATAACTTGCATTTAAAGTTAATAAAAAAAATTCATAAAAAATACACAACTAAATCATATTTTCGTTGTGTAAAAAAGTACACAACAAAATATGCTGACAAGATACACAACAGAATTATGTTTTTGTTGTGTATTTTTTATTACACTCCCTTTTACACAACGAAAACATGATTTCGTTGTGATGTTTGGGGGTGAAAAAATATACAAAGGAATTATAATTCCATTGTGCTATTTAGGGGTAAAAAAATACACAACAGAATCACGGTTCCGTCGTATTATTTGAGGTGAAAAAATACATAATGAAAATGCAATTTCATTGTACACTTGTAGAACAAAATCGTGTTTCTATTGTGCTTTATTTTTTTTTATCTCATATATGCAATGGAATCATGATGTCAAAAGGACATTTTGGCATACTGTTAAAAGGCACCTATGTGGGTAGTGCCAATAGCAAGGTAGTGTCAATAACAACTGCCAAAATGCAATGGCAAATGGCAATGCAATGTTAGGAAAAACTTCATACACCATTTGGTTTTCTTATACACCATTTGGTTTTTTTAAAATCCAAAAATACCCCTGTAGTAGCTTTCCTCTTATACTTTAGTTGGTTGCAGCTTTCCTCTTATACGGTTATTCACTTCACTTTATTTTGGTGCGACTATCATTGTTGGGAAGGTTGTGCATTGGCGGTAGTTGGTGACATTGTGTTGATTTCATCGGAGTTGTGGCATGGTGGTGGCCGTCGGAGTCGTCGAGTGGTAGCGTGGTTGCAGAGGTGAGTGGTGTCCGTAATAACCATATGGATTAGGTAATCCGTAAAGGCCATACGGATTACCCAATCCGTATGGCTTAAAATCAGCAATTTGTCAAAAAAAATTAAAAAAAATGGTTAAAACATGTATTTAAGTAAAATTTACCCTAATTTTATAAATTATTTGAGTGAGTAAATACAAAAAGTGAATTTTTGGATTGTTTATGCAAATTGTGATGTTGAGAATTTCATCATTTGTTAAATCACAATATTTTTTTAAAATAATTTGTAAAAAATATGTATTCAATTAGAATTGAGTTTAATTTTAGAAATTATTTGAGTGAGTGAATACAAATAAGAAATTTGTGGATTGTTTATGTAAATGGTGATATTTAGACTTTAATGATTTATTTAAAATATGTTAATTTATGGATTGGTTATGTAAATTGTGATGTTTAGAAAATGTTATTATTATCAGTGTGTGTGTTTTTGGTAATGATTAAATAAAATTTGTAGTTGTCAGGATGGACAACGATGAGTGGATATATGACAGTATTATGTCTGAAGAAAATTATATGGATGAAGACATCAGAGCGGATCCTGATGCATTTGAAGACAATAATTGTGTAATTGATTGTTCTGCAGCGTTCAACATGACTGAGGTATTTATGTGATTTTGAATGTAGTTAAAGTTGTGAAATGATTAAATTAGGAAGATTAAAGATGAATTATTAATTTGTGTAGGTGTTTGAATCACATGATGCGGTCTCAGAGTGTTGCAAATGAGAATGATTTTGTAGCTGTCATAATGAGAAGTGACATATGGACGGGAAAAATAGGAAGGACATCATTTGTGTTAATTGGTTGTGAAAGGAGTGGAAAGTATAGACCATGGAAAAAAGGTTTCACACCTTCAACGACTAGCACTAGAAAATGTGAGTGACCTTTTAAGTTGTGAGGCAAACCAGTCCCGGGAGGTCAAGGGTGGATGGTGAAGCTTATATGTGGCATTCATAATCATGCTTTGGCTAAGTCATTTTGTGGACACCCATATGCTGGTCAACTAACTCAAGAGGAGAAGATCATTGTTGCTGATATGACAAGGTCGATGGTGAAACCAAAACATATTCTTCTAACTTTGAATGAGCACAATGAGAATAATTATACAACTTTGAAGCAAGTATACAATGCAAGATATGCATATTGCACACGTACAAGAGGCAATAATACTGAAATGCAACAACTAATGAAACTTCTTGAACGTGACATGTCTATTCATTGGCATAGATTGAAGGATGAAAATGTTGTATGTTACTTGTTTTGGGCACATCCAGATGCATTACAATTGAGCAACGCATATCATATGGTGTTCTTGATAGACAGTACATACAAAACAAACAGGTATAGACTACCTTTACTTGACATTGTGGGTGTAACACCTACTGGGATGACATTCTCAGCTGCATTTGCCTATTTAGAGGTGCAACATATAAACAATGTTGTGTGGACCCTTGAACGGTTTAGAGGAATTTTTCTTAAAAGTGAATTTTTCTCTAAGTTGATTGTTACGGATAGAGATTTAGCATTGATGAGTGCAGTCGAAACCATTTTTCCAGAGGCAACCAATTTATTGTGTAGGTTTCACATTGACAAGAATGTGAAGGCAAAATGTAAAACTTATATTCGGCAGCAGAATACATGGGATTATGTTATGGAAGCATGGGGAAGTGTTGTCGACTGTGCTAATGAGAAGAAATTTGATGATTGTGTTATGAAGTTTGAGGTTGCATGTGTTCTGTGGCCAACGTTTATTGATTACGTGAAGGACACTTGGTTGAATCCCCACAAAGAAAAATTTGTGACAGCATGGACAAACAAAGTCATGCATTTTGGAAATACAACAACAAACAGGTAACTTTCGCTTATGACATTGGTTAAATTATCATTTGCATACGTATAGGGTCTTTGAAATGAATTGATGATATCATAAATTGCAGGGTTGAGTATGGCCATTAGACCTTAAAGCAGCTACTACAGAATAGTGTTGGTGATTTGTGCACGGTTTGGGATGCGATGAACAATATGATCACCCTGCAACATACTGAAATCAAGTCATCTTTGGAAAGAAGTACACATGTGGTAGGACATGTTTTTAAAGTTACGTTATACAAGAGACTTATTGGCATGGTGTCTAGGTATGCGTTAAATCAAATTGCTGCTGAGTATGAGCGGGTGCATTATGCTGGCAAAAACCCATCTCGTTGTAGATGTGTGCTGAAAACATCGTATGGTTTGCCTTGTGCATGTGAGCTATCTAAGTATGTTATTGGGAGCATTCCAATTAACACCGTTCATATGTTTTGGTGGAGATTAAACTCTTCGAACAATGGTACAGATGCATACCAAGTCAGCATAACGGATTAGATGGAAGTCATATCTAATCGTTTTGAAAAGCTTGATTTGTGTGGAAAAATGACACTAAAGTCTAAGCTTAAAGAAATTGCATACCCTGATTTGAATTCCATGTGCCCCCTGATAAGGTCAAAACTAAAGGTGCTCAGAAGAAGAACATCACAAAGCACCAACAATTTACAAGAAGGGACCCGTCTTACTTCGAGTATATGGATGAGTTACATTCTGTGCAAAATAGTTGCTCTACTCCGAAATAGTGTAGTTCGTCATTTGATGTTCTAATGAAAAATAGGATGGGTTCTATGCTAGATCAATTTCATCCATTTATGCAGAAATTTATTGTAGACATAACTGATGTAAAAGCTGATGGTAATTGTGGATATCGAGTAATTGATGCCTTATTAGGTTATGGTGAAGAGGCTTGGTCTTTGGTACGCAATCATCTGTTCAAAGAACTTGCACAATGGACCGATCAATATATAGCGTTGTTTGGTGCAATACAGAGGTTTGAAATGTTAAAGCGGTCTCTACTAGTTGATGGATTGTCCAAGGTAAAACATCGTTGTTCTTTCACATGATTTGGCAATAGTTGAAAACCAAAATGCATTCATTATATTTGATTAACTAATAATTTATAGGTAACGATGGATAAGTGGATGAATATTACAGATATGGGTCATGTAATTGCATCAAGATATAACATCATTGTAGTATCCCTGTCACTCCGGCAAAGTATGATGTTCTTTCCTCTAAGAAGCCAACCTCCTAGAGATCCCCAAGTTCATCGCTTTTTTGTGCATTGGTCATGTGTTTGGAAACCATTTTGTTAAGGTAAGAGATAAAGTGTTTAATTTTGATGCATACAGTTTATTTTGCAAAATTCATGATTATGTGGCCATTTGTTTAAAACAGGTTACTTTGACAGACAATTGTACTTTGCCTTTGACGGCATGTTTGTTGGCTAGTCACTATACCACCGAAGCTCAACAGTGGCCCAATCATTACATTGATAGAATGCAAATGTATACTAAATCGATGAAGTTGCGCACACAACATGTTGATTTAGGAGATGTATAGACATTTATTTAACAATGCAAATGTATGTCTTCTGTGATATACCCAATCATGTTTAATGATTAAAAACATGTTCTGTCAATTTATGTTCTAAGTAACTAAACAACAATTACGCAAAATAAGGTGTCCAATACATAAATGTCAAACAAAATATATGTCAATTGCAACCATCGGAAGGCCTCCTCTGCGGTTTGATAGTTCGTCTAGCTCGGGTGTAGACAATGCCATCGTCACTGACACCGCAGACTAGATGCAGCAGTTGCTCCATCATGGAGTATGCATCTATGCCTTCTGTGACCATCCTCATGTCAAGCATATGTTGCAGGTGTGACACCCCAATATTTTATTTAGTGAATATGAATTTAAGGAAACTCTTTAGAGTGAGTAGAAAATTATCATTCCCTATATAGTTAGATTTTTAGAATTTAACATACCTTTTGAAATAAAATTCAATCTAGGTTATTCTCATCATTAGAAAATTAGAGAAAAATGATAGATATCATTTTAGGAATTTTTTTGAG
>PYAF01001038.1:89255-113004 GCA_007407185.1 Glycine tomentella
TGGATGTGTAATAACTGAACTGTGTGGTATGTTTAAATGTTGTGGATTATATGTTTTGAATAATGCGTGGACACGTTTAAAATCTTTAAACTCGTTTAGAATTTTCATTTGAACCTTCATTTTTGGAAAATTCGTTTTAAAATCAAATAAGTCTGCTGAAGGTTTATCCTTCTGTTTTCGAAAAAAAAAAAAATTTTTTTATCAAACAAACACACATGCGTACAATGATGGTGAATAGGATGCGGTCGTTTCAGCAGGCCCTTAGCAACCCGTTGGCACACATTCTAAAAAAAACAATTATTATAGTTAACCAATGCATTACGAATAAATAAACGTTTATTAAAGCTTAAATAATTAAATTGCATGCTTATTACCACTGCATAAACTGGCCTCTGCTCATCCACATTTGTGTGTGACCCTAAATGTGTGGGCGGATCTGGGGCAGCATCATGTGAATGGGTCTGGGCTGGTGCAGTCTAAGGCACTGGTGGAATCTGGGAATAAGCATCCTTATATCGAGACGGAGTCATGAAGGGTGGGAAATGCGGAAGAACCACCCCATATATGCAGCACCACATTGACTTGGATAATCAACCAAGTCTCCGGTTGCCACAAGGTACTCTGAGAAGTGGACCCACCTGTCTTCAACGTCTTCAATAGAGGGAACATCAGACACAGGCAAGGGTAGAATTTGTTGAACATACCCAAACTGCCTAACTACCCTCTCAGGTAAATACCTAGTGATTTGAGGACCCCATCTAAGGAAACCAAAAAACAAACTAATCAGCTCAAACTCCCTGTGGGCATGATGCTCCCCATAAGGTGTCCAACAGATATCAGACGGTGTCAACGTATCTATACATTTACGATAGGTTGCCACCGATAAGGCCTTCGCACTCGTCCACCGCCAGGCACGAAGTTGCCTCTCGTCATAGTGCTTGTCTGCAACCACATTTCCTATAGCAGGAAAATGCTACAAATTGAAAACAATTAAAGTCAGGAAATCATGCAAACAAAACACACACACACAATAAGGTTTAATCATTACACGCATGAAACTATATCATTACTTGTAACAAAGTAATGTAGCCTGCAAGATGTTTCCCGTAGTGCTTACATGTGTAGCTCAAATTATCATACATGTGGACAAGAGCAGTCACACCCCACGCAAATCTCACAGATCGATCCAAGTCTCGGAAAGCCTCTAAGAACACCACACCTATATGTGTGACACTCTTGTTGGCAAACAATGTGCAGCCAACAAGGTGAAGTAAATATGCCCTGGCAGCTAATATCCACTGCCTCGACTGACACTTCGCATAATACAGCTCCCGAAGCCATGATAGTCTAACATATGCCCCGTGGCACTGTGACGTCTCAGCTCCAACTTCCTCTACAGTGACATCGAGGAGCTCCACCGACAAGATAATGGCCTCATCGATGTCAATCTGATCGTACGCATCGAATGCTCCCATAACAGGGATATGCAGCAGTGATGACACGTCATCAAAGGTTAATGTCATTTCCCCCACGGGCAAATGAAAGCTACATGTTTCAGGGTGCCATCTCTCAACAAATGCAGACAGCAGCCCCCTATCCCCTGTCTCCACTAGCATCCAATCAATGGAGTTAGGCCAGTGGCAGCCACAAAACCTTCAATCTCAAGTACAGGCTTCCCGAATTTAATAACCTTACACCCATGGGAAGCAAGCTTTAACTCTGGACCTTTCTGCATTGAAGACATCATTCAAGGTAAAACATTAATGGATAACAAAAAGTAATACACCTTGTACTATGTAATTCAACATGTCAATACCTCTCCTGCCTAGACTCGAAGAGCCACATGATCGGCGAACCCGGTCAGCACCGAAGAATCTTCCGGCCCTCTTGGAAAAGATTCAAACTAAGTCTGTATATCCTTAGTGTCAGGTTCAGTAGTCTCGACGTGTGGTTCCTGCACAGTATAGATGCGGTAGGCCTATGCTGCTCAGGGGCTTCTTCATTATCACCTCTACCATGTCTACCCAATGCTTGGTCGGGACTTCGTCCAACAGCCTGACGCATTCCTCCTTTCATCCTAGCCATAATCTGCATCCACAATTGTAATCATGTTACTATATGATAGAAACCAACCCACACCAACAACAACAGTCCAATGAATACTAATAATTGATAAAGAAGCAACATTACCTCATTTAGTATTCTAACTTTTGGCACTAGTGTCTTTGTTTCTAAATTACCTTATAGTCTTAAAAAACAAAAGGTAGAAGAATCCCTTATTGATTATGAAAATCCATGGCATTTTAGTTTTCAATCATATGGTGCATAGGGTAGTTTCATTGTGTAAGCTTCAAAAACATTTCTATTTTTTTCCTAAACATATTGATTTTATTAATACTAAGGTTAATGGAGACAAAGGGGTAATGATTTCAGAAGTGTGATAAAGATTTAAACAAAACCCATTCACAGCACAAGTGAAGATAGAGCAACTAATGGAAGTAAGAAATGGGTTTGACAATGCAGCAAACACACAACACATGGAGTTATTGGTTTGAAGGCTAGACAGATTTATTATATTTATTGATCGATAACCTATACAAGGAATAACATGATTAAAAGTGTAAAGATTAAGATACAATGGACCTATCCAGTGGCGGACCCTGGGTCAATGGGGAAAATTTATTTAAAAAAAAATAAAAAATTGATAATTATCATTATCATACACATGAAGATAAAGACATAAATATTAAAATAATAAAATTTTAGAGTAGTGATTTGAGAATAGTGGGTTCAAATATATAAAATTAAAAAGTATAAAATATGAAAATATAAAAACATAAGAGTAATGAGTTCAAATATATAAAATTAGAGGAAGCAAAATATAAAAATATTAGATAATTATATGCAATTTTTTAAAGTGAAAGGGTGCATGTGCACACCCTCACTCATATGTAGATCTGCTGGTGGACCTATCCTAGCAAGCTCATTAACCATTCGATTAACTTGTCTCTTAATTCCTAAAGAAACATATCTTAGTTACAGGTTCGATATTTCGAGCCCCTGCCCTCCTACAATAATGAATAAAACTTCCTATTTTAGCCACTACACTCCTACTACAATACAAACTCTTTATAAAAGCAAACCAAAATGCTTAAAATCAAAATTGTCCAACAATTGATATCAATAAACATTCCTAACTTCAAACAGGGACTTAAGAATACTAACACAATACATGATCAATTATATTTTCACTGTCTAATCCTACATAATATTGAATTCTTTTTAATTTTCTTAATTTAAAACACAAAAAATACTCATACGGATTACACAATCCGTATGATGCTTACGGATTGACTGATCCGTATGAGTCTTACGGATTCGAAAATTTGTATGCTACCCACTACGCTGTTTCAGACCAGAAGGAGAAATCACTCAACTCGAAATGAAGTAGCCAACCAAATGGAGAAGACGATGTCACGACGGAGAAGACGATGTCACGACGGAGAAGACCGATTTCGATGAAGGTCGTATCAACCAAAGCACGGTGCAGGATGGAAGCACGTACGGTGGTGCAGGAGTGGGAGCGGTGCACGAGTAATGGTGTATTTTATAAATTAAAACATGGAGGGTATTTTCGGATTTGCACTATTAAACTAATGATGTATTGGAATTTCAAATGCTGTATGAATTCCATTCATGCAATGTTTGATGGTTATGGGCCGCAATAAGGCCTAACCCACCAACCTCTACCGACCCAAACAAACCGTGTTACATCATTCCATCCATGAACGCCCGGAACCGACCCGAGTTTAAAACCCGAACTAGCCAACCCCTTTCCTTTGAGAAGCTGTGTTTCCCTTTGAGAAGAGAAACAAAGCGAGAGCATTCCATTGTTGTTATATTGTATTGTAGCCAGAGAAGAGAAGAGATCGCGGCGAAGAAAGAAAGATGACGGAGGCATATATAAGGAAGAAGCCCGGGATGGCGAGCGTGAAGGACATGCCGGTTCTCCAGGACGGTCCACCACCGGGCGGGTTCGCTCCGGTCCGGTTCGCCCGGCGCATCCCCAACAAGGGCCCCAGCGCCGTTGCCATCTTCCTCACCGCTTTCGGCGCTTTCTCTTGGGGCATGTACCAGGTCGGCCAGGGCAACAAGATCCGAAGGTAGATACCTTCTTCTCTTTTTCTTCATCACTCCTTCTCTTTCTTCAGGATCGTACTAGAAATTCAAGTTTATACATTCTGTAGTAGGAAGAGTGAATTCCATTTTGAAATTGAACAGTTTGTCATCGAATCGAGGAATCAAATCAGTCTTAGGTTTCCTCATTCTGATTTCGTTATGTTATTTAATTAATTAATTGTGGCTGTTAGTCCCATTGATAGAAGGATTGGGCTTGCGCTACTGCTCGACCTAATTCTTAAAATTAATAGGTATGTTAAGTTTTAATAATTTTTCTATCACTTTACACACTGATGTTATTTTCGGTAATATACTCACTATTCAGTGTGTTCACTGTGTTGTTGTTGTTAGCCGTCTCTCCCTCTTTTCTCTGTCTATCCTATATCTATTATTCTTTACGAGGAGTGCTATGAATACACTCTTCTGTTGGTTGGAATTTATTGAAAACTACAAAATCAGAAGAAAGGTTTATTAAATATGAAGTTAGAGTGATATTCCCAAACAATTCTGTATAACTAGTTGTTTTGGTTTTTTTTCTAGTGGTTTTAATTATAACCTCATCTCTATTTGTTGGTATGAGTATGAGTAAAATATGACGTATTTGATTTTGTAATTTTGAGAGGAATAGTAAATTTTAGGATAAGACATTCTATAGTTCCTTACTGTGTCAATTTACAATTCTCAGTCGTTGAGATTCGTGATCGTTACAGATTAATGGTTAAGGATAGATATTACCTTTCAAACAAATAAAAATGATTGAAGTTTTCCTATTTGAAATCATGTTAGGCTTAATTTCAACCAATAAAAGAAAGTGTCTACAAAAGAATGTCTGAGAGTGTGATCTTAGAAATGTATATTTTTAAATCTTATATTTGAAGTGTTGTTAAAATTTTTTTGGGATTGAATTGAACGTTTTGAACTCCTAATTTGTTAATCAAGAATCATAGGCATGAAAGATTTTCTTCACAGTGACTTGTACATTTAATTTTGGTGATGACTTGGTACTGTGGGAATCTGCTTCTTTCCTTGATTTCAAAATGACTAGCTTGGAATCTGCATTTCTTTACTACATTTGAATTTGAATGAAATTCTGTTAACTGCTGGCTCTGACAGTTGAGGATCATGCTAGCACTTGGAGTTTGTACCCTCTGTAAGAGTGAATTCCTCTTTGTATTGAACAGTTAGTCATCTAATCAAGGAATGAATCTTGGGTTTCCTGATTATGTTGTATTATTTATTTAATTTAATTATTTGCGGTTGTTAGTCCTATTGCTAGAACTAGAAGGCTTGGGCTTGGACTACTTGACCTAATTGTTAAATTTAATAGGTGTTTTAAGTTTTAGTGCTTTTTGCATTACTACACCATGCTATTATCTGTAATAGATTCACTATTCTGTGATGGTGGTGGTGTTATCCAGTTTTTTCTCTTTTCCTTGTCCATCCCACATCTGTAATTCTTTAACTCTTCAACACATCCATTAGTTTGGAAATGTGTTTTTTTTTTAAATCTTGTATTTGAGTTGTCGACAATTTTTAGGATTTAATTGAATGATATGAGTTCCTAATTTGTTAATCTATGCTGTCTATTAATATAGAAATGTGTATTTTTAAATCTTATACTGGAAGCGTTGACAATAAATTTTTGGGATTGAACATTTTTGAGCTACCAAGTCCTAATTTGTTAATCAAGACTGAATCATAACTGGGAGAGATTTTTCATCAGTGGCTTGTATGTTTGATTATGGTGATGAGTTGTTACTTTTGGAATCTGTTTCTTTCCTTGATTAGTTTATTTCAAACTGGCTACCTTGGAATCTGCATTTCTTTGATGTACATGTATTTGAATGAATATTCTGTTAACAAATGACCCTAACTGAACAATTTTGTTTTTTTTGCTTCCTCTGTGATTTGGTTGTTTCCTTGATTTCCATTTTATATTTTCATAATAACCTGGTTTGGATATAGCTTATATGCAAACTATCACACGGAAAAATGCTTTACTTAATCCAGTTAGTAGGAATAATCAAGGATCCATTTTTACAGAAAATAAGTTGACAATAGAAAATGTTTTCGGTAAAAATTAGCTTCTTGAATTAAATTATTACATGAAATACTTTCCCGAGAAACATTTTCAGGTGAAAACATAGTATGAAGGGAAATTGAAAAGTCTTTTTCCCTTTCTTTGGTGGGTTGTAGCAGTTGACCAGGAAAATACTACTGTGTATTCTTATTAATCTTATTTCCATAAGAAACTAGGTTGGATCAATTCTGAGTTTGTCTGGAAAGTAGAAACAAAGGAGCCTGTAGTTTCTTGGGTAAGTTAATTTGATAATGGAAAATTGCTCCTCTCTTGTGTGCTTGTGGGAAAGAAGATATACACGAATGACAAAACTTAGGTGCAATACTTTTAAGTGCTCTTGGTGTTGTTTTTCAAATAACATTGGAGTTTCTGTTGGGTAACAAGTGCTGACCTTTAATGCTAACCTTTATTGTGTGAGTTATCAGTTATCACTCCAATTTTGTTTAGAAAAAAGTATCAAAAATACCCAAGGTACTACACCTAGATTTTGTCCATTAAGAAATGGTATTAGTGCATATTCAGATATTCTTGGTTATTTACTTCTCACTGTGACAGTCTGATTTTTCTGTTCTTTATTCTTCCCTCATGATTGGTTTTGGGGATTGATGGGGTGTTACATTGAAAAATAGAAATAGCTGTTTAAGGAAGAACCAGATCACATTTGTTTGTTTTCAGTTCCCACTCAAAAACTAAAACTGATGTATCGTATAGGGCACTGAAGGAAGAAAAGTATGCTGCCCGCCGATCCATACTGCCTGTGCTACAGGCTGAAGAGGATGAGAGGTAAATGAGATTCTCTCGCCAAATCTGTATCGTAACATAGATAAGCGCTATTGTGCTAACCATATAACATCTTCACTTTATCTGTTTCTTTCTCTAGATTTGTTAAAGAGTGGCATAAATATCTCGAGTATGAGGCAGAAGTGATGAAGGATGTGCCTGGTTGGAAAGTTGGTGAAAGTGTGTATCACTCCGGGAGATGGGTGCCCCCAGCAAGTGGTGAGTTGCGTCCTGATGTCTGGTGATGTTATTTCAGCCATCTCTATCAGAATTTGGTCTGCTTCTTTCATTACATGCTGGTACCTTTGTGCAGTCTCTAAAATAAATTTGTATCTGGAACATTTGTAACTGCTTTGCGAAATTTTAAAACAAGAAATGCATTTTGAATTTGTACTTCATGTGACAATGGAATCCAACCTCTGATGTATGCCACTGTATGAATGCACATTCTTGGCATAGGAAATTGTACTGCACCTAAGCTCTGATTTCTAGAAGAATAAGGTGGAAAATTAATTGGGATACAGAAGGGTTTAATTCCAACATTTCTCAGACCCTCTTGACCATCAAGCGATTTGGAAAATCTTTCATGATCCTTATTTAATGTTTCCTAAGTCACTAGTATGCTGAAAATGAAATGCCAGAACTTAAATTGCATATAGTCTGGTTGAAAACTACTTTAAGCCGCTTGTACCTTTTTTGTCTCATCTATTCAAGCCATTAACGGACTGGTGTCTGATTCTGGATACTCAAATGTGTGATTAGAAGTTTGAGGCTGATTGTTTTGAGGAATCAGAAACCAAGGTAGCCGAGAGCCTGTATCATTTGTAGTTCTCTTATGTTACCCTTTGGTGAACGTGGTAATAATTTGTCTTGTATGTAACAAGGTTTCAAAAGAAAAGGTGAACATGCTAGAGGCAAAAATTGGGAATTTAGAAAACAGCACACATTTGATGTTGTTGGATTTACTTATAACCCAGATATTTCTTATATATAGATAAGAATTTTTTAAAAAAGATAAATTAGATTTACTTGTAACCCAGATATTTCCTATATATAGACTTAATGTAGTGAGATATAGATTGGCGGAAGGTGTGTCTTAGGACGGAATGGAGAAAAGTTATAAGCTCGGTGGAGGGTTAGATTCGTTATTATCTCTATGTTCCAGATAATCCCTTTTTAGTTCATTTCCTCTTTTTTTTTTCTTCTTCTTTCATCTTTATTTTTACCTTATTTTCTTTTCTTTTGTTTTTTTTTTCAACTTTCTCGTACCTATCATTGAGTTCATCTATCACCTATCCAATTAATTTGAGTTAAAGGTGTTGTTGATGTTGATAAATTAGATTTAAATTGAAAAACTTAATTTTTTTATGTCACGAACATTTTTTTAAGATGTGATGTGCATTTTATATTTTGTGATTTACAAAACTACTTTTTTCCTTTTTTCCTCTAATCTTATATTCAAGTGTTATACTTTTGACAAGTATACCAATTGTTTTCACAGTTTACTCAATTTGTAGTTAAGATTGTCTCCTCATAGACTTGAGTTACTCAATTCTTTGGGTAATAACAAACAGTTCAATAATTATATATATGATATTTCATTGAGAATTAATTGGTTTGTTGCGACAAAAGTAAATAGTGTAAAAGTTGCAAGCATATAATTCTAAGAATAGTTATGAAGAAGGTTTTAATTCAACCAAGGAAAACATAGGATTGAATTTCATTCTTCGACTCTTCGGTATCCTAACAAAATTTACACATGAATCATTCTCTATCTTTGTTAATGCACAAGCTAAATCATACCGTATCGATTCCTCACATACGACATTTCTAAGAGTAATTGTCAAATATTGATTCCTCGCATATTCAAAAATTATTCCAACATTAAGAACAAATGTAAGATTGCTATCAATATGCTATGATTTATTACTAGCAACATAATGTAGAGAGTAACTTCATATAGTTCAAACTCTTAAGACTACTTTCCAGTCAAACTCAAGATCTAGGTTCATGACATTATTGATAAGATAGAATCAAGCATAAAGAACATAATGAAATTACCAACAACAAATAGAAATGATTAATACATATATATATATATATATATATATATATATATATCAAAAGAGATACATTAGAGTATGAAGATTACATCCAATCTTATAGAGAGAACTAGCCATTCATGATAGCAGTGACAATTTCAACAAGGGAAGTGATGAAGAACACCTTTATGATCCTTCCTCTTGATCTCAAACGATTCCCCACATTTCTCTCTCTAGAAACTCTTGAAATTAAATCCCCCTTTACCAGTTTTTATCTTTTCAAGCTTTTAAACAAGTTGGTTTAATGAAAATTGGCCCAAGTGAGACATTCTCGCCTAGGCGACTACAAAACTTTCGAATGAAAAAAGCCTAGGTCGCCCATGTTACTGATTCTCTCTTGGGCGAGTCTTGGACAACGAGTACATTTGTCCAAGCGAGTCATTCTCACTTAGACAAGAAAATCCATTGGACAAACCCCTATTTTCACAGATTTCATTTGCCTAGGTGACTTTGGTCTCGCTTGGGCGAAGAAACAAGGCACTTTAAAACTCCAAGTACTTAGGAATCAACTTCTTATTGCTCCAAAAATGCTTTCCACTTCTTCCACCTTGCTTCCATCATATACCAATCTTTTAGTACAAAATTTGCACGAGAAAGAGTTGGATAAACCTTCAAATCATAAACAAAACATTTAAATATATTTTAACTACCAAATAACTCAAAATTAAAGGGAACTTCTAAGAAAAGTTCTTGAAATCACAAGATAATTGCCAACATTCATATCATATATTAACTAAAATATGACACTTATCAACTTCTCCCAACTTAGAACCTTGCTTGTCCTCAAGCAAAAGTCCTACTTATCTAAGAAATATATGCTATGTACATGGTGGAGTGAATCTTCAAACAAAAGGTTATGTACAAACATAGCTCATGATGGATCAATGCAAATCTCCATCTCACTTACATCTTAGTTCAACAAAGATATTCTCATGTGTGGTGCCCATAACATAACTAAGATACGCATTCAAAACAAATCCAAGAAGGAAATACAATCACAATCTGTTGTTTTTCAATCAGGAGCACTACCCTCACATCAAGTGTTTACTCTTAAGCATATAAGGTAAGTATTTCTCTCAGCTTATGCATTGAACTACCCATAAAATAAGTATTCTTACTTATCTAAGTCATGATTATGTCTTTAGCATGGATCACTAAGGTCTTTCAGAGGGTTTTATTGGGGCTAGGCTAAACAAAAAAAAAAACTTGGTTTTTCATAATGCAAAAGCCTAGTAGACAAGAAAGCACATCATTTTATGATGAATTGTTTCTATTTTTTCATTTCTCTTACATTACCCCCTTTTTCCCTCTTTGGATCACTTGTGCCCTCCTTTCCTTTGATATCAACATTTAATCACAAAAGAGAACCTTTATTCATCATTTTCCTCTTTTTTTAAGAAACAATTTGGAAACGGAAAAGGCAAATTTCCACCCTTACTAATTGTATTACACAAACACAATTTCTCCTCCAAAATTGAAAACAGACAACCCATCATTTTCATGAAGATGCTCTCTTACCTATTAGGTGTGGGAGAGTTTCATTGTTTTTCCTTTTCAAGGCTCAAGTGTTATCATTCACAAATTGAAAGAAAAATATCATACAAAGCTCAAGTTGGGTACGAGGGATATAAACATTGGTTAGCTTATTTGGCTTATGTACAAGAACAAAATGCCTTGATCCTTTCCATGCTTAACACACAACATGACTTTGACAAGACTCAAACAAAACCAACCAAGTTGAGTCAATGATGACTCTCATTCAATCAAAACAGTCTTTATAGGTTGATCACTTATTCACTGATTTTGACAGTTTGATTCTAGGTTCTGGGGGGATTGCCTTACTTGCCTTAAGAAAATAAAAATAAGTTTTCAATTCCACGCTCTAGGTCCAAAAGAGTAGATCCCCGAAGCTTCTAGGGGACCAACCTGTTTGGCCCACGAAAAAATGTAGGTCGGGCTGAAATTTTCAACCCGCACTAACTAAACGGACCGGGCCAACCCGACCCACAAAAATGCGAGCCAAATGCAAGCCAGGACCGGGCCAATAGCCCACCAACCCAAAAATAAGATAAGAATGAATGAGACTATGAGAGGCTGAGAGTGAGTTCAGAACACAACACGAGACCCATCTTCCCTTGCGCTTTCTGTTCCAAGTTTCCATTTTTCTCCCTCTCATCATCGCCAAACCCATCTGGGTATCTCCATTCGCACACTCTTTTCTTCTTCTTCTTCACAGAGAGAGAGAGTCTAAAAACAAGTGCTCCCGCACCGCAGTCCGCAGAGAGAGTGAGAGGCACGACCGCACCACCGCACCCGCAGTCTCGGCGTCTCCGTCCCCGGTCCCCTGTCCACTCCGGCTAAGTCGTAATACTGAGGAATCACAACCTCCATCGGGGAACCTATAACTGTCGACGACGCTCAACACTCACACCACACCGATAGGTAAACCTCACCAACCGATTTCACTCTCTGCTGCATAATAATCACTATCTTTTTAGTGTTTATTTGTTAACGTTTACTTTTCTTATTGGTGATTGAAGTTACAACTTGCTAGTAATATTGAGGAATCGGAAATTCTATACTAGTTTTTTTTTTATAATTTTTTTTAGGTTTTATATATTTGGTTGCATTGTGTTCATGAATGTTAAATTGTTAGCGTGCGACAGTGATGGAGAGTTCTTTTGCAAGCGCTTCTGCGATTGCAGACCAGAGGCAGAAGATAGAGCAGTATAAGCAAATACTTGGTGCTGTCACTCCATCTAATGACATTCAGGCTAGGAAATTCATAGATCACAGTTAAGTCTTATTTCTCATATAGGATTTTTATGTGGTTAGTGCTCCTCATTTTCAAGCTCTCAATAGGGATTTTGTTATTACTAGTTAACTGCAATTGTCATTTTCAAGCTCTCATTTCCACAGTTAGGAAACATTTAGTTATTACTAGTTAACTGCAATTGGGATTTTGTTGTCGAGAACAAGATTGAAAAATTAAAATAAAACTACGGCTCTACGAGAAACTTGCTGAGAATATGACAAAAGATAAGATAAAATGTGAGAAGCAATGGTCTAAAGCAGCTTAAATGCTCAGTGGTATTGACCTAGATTCAAGAACGAGGTCTTAGAATTTCTTACCTCCTAGTCCTATATTTATTTTCTTGTGTAGACTATTATAATTATAATTCAGCCAAAATTTAAAATGTCTCTCTTTTACTTATTTGTACTTTGATTTATTTTATTAGGGTGATTGATGATGCATTCAGGTTGTCAAAGTGTGTCCAAATTGCTTGTTTATATCTTGAGGTATTGACACTTTTCTGCAATGAAATCCATATTTGATTGAAGTGGTGGCTATTAAGAGTCATAACAAGCCACATAAGAACATGAGTATATATATCTATAATTTTTGGAGTCTTAAAGCATGCCCTACCTATTCTTGTTCTACATTTTGATATTCAAGAAGGCAATATTTCTATAACTAAAATGTTTATGTTCCTCATACTCTTATACACAAACAGTTAAGCACTTAAGCTCATTCATAAAATATCTTAGCTTTCTAATTTTTTTTTGTCCTTTTTAATTTTTTTATTTTTAGGTGGGTTGGCCCACCTAAAGTGGAGTGGGCTAGTATTTTCAACCCACTTTGCAAAAGTGGTATAATGACCCTCAGGCCTGGCTCGGCTGGCCCGAGATGCCGCACGGATAGCGTTAGGATTTCTCTATAGAAAACCAAGGCTGAGGTGCGGCGCTAGTAGCGCCGGTGCGGCGTAGCGCCATAGTGGCGCGGGTAGCGCCACAGGTTTTGGAGGTTGACTCCTGTAGCGCCAGAACGGCGCTGGTGGCACCAGAAAACTCTGGAGACCTGTCCTTCCCTGGAGGTTGGCTCGAGTAGCGCCACTGGTACTGGAGGTTGGCGCGGTTGGCGCCGGAGTGGCGTGGTTGGCGTCGGAGTGGCGCGGTTGGCGCCATGGGTTCTGGAGCTTGGCGCGATCAGCGCGGCAGCTTGGGCAGACCTAGTATAAAAAGGGTCATTTTCGCGATTTTGGCCCAAAACCTTCCCTTTCTTCTTCCTCCAACGACTCACCTCCATGGCTGAGGCTTCCAAGCTTCATGCACCTTCATCCTTTGACCTAAACACCTCCCTTTAAACACCAAACTTGTTGCAAACCACATTGTGAGCTTGAATCCTTCATCCTTTTCCCCTAAAACCCACTCAACAGAGAAACCCCTTTCTCTAGGGAGCTTCGAAAAACTTGAGTTCGGCGAGGAACGAAGGCGATGCACGGACACCCAAGTTAGGGGAAGTGGTCCACTGGTCTTCCTTGTCATCTTAGAGGTATGAAACTCGAGTTTTGCCGTTTAATTTGTGAGTTGGGGTTTGGGATGAATAGTGACCCACTGTTGCTAGAGCTAGTATTAGCCTTGGGTCCTTTAGAAAGATATGTTTAGAATGTTGTTGTGATGAAGGATTAGCTTTCAAATGTTAGTTTCATGGACTTTGATTCTTGGCTCTGAGAAATGCATGTGTTGGTATTTTGTTGGTTAATTGATGATTATAGACCATGCATGAGCCTTGATATTTGCTCTAGATGTGCCTGAGAGGCTATGTGAATGACCACATTGTGTGAAGGAAACCCTTCAATTCACTTTGTGAATTCTTAAGTTTTTGGCCTATATGGAGCTTTGAGCTCTTTGTTGTGGCTTGTACTGAGTCTTGTGGAGACTCCAGTGCCTTGGCTAGGCCGAGATGGACCTCTGAGGGTCCAAGTATTGTCCAGTGATTGGATTAACTTTGATAACCTTAAGATAGAGGACTTAAGGGTGTATATGGAAAGGAATGACGTTTCCTTTCATTGTGACGGTTGAGAACCGTGTTATATGCTTATGCCTTAGAGGTTGCTTTGGTTTTGATTGTGCTTGTATGCCTTGTATAGGGCGTGACACCGAGGGTGTCAGTGGCGTAGACCACCTTTCAGGGACCGAACCGTAGAGCACGGCTTTGCCAGGTAAGTTCTTGGTTCCTTGGGGATGTTTCCCACTGTTGTGTTCCACCATACTCCGAGGGAGTGATGGTTGCATTCATGATGCATGCATTAAATGGTTGTTACTTGCTCATAATGATATGTATGCATGATTCTATGCCATGTATGTATGGATACCTGTTGATTAGATCTTTTGGCCAGTTAGATAGATATGGACCTCCCTAGGAGAAGAACGCACCTCCTAGCTTGGTTTGCTCTTAGGTGATGATGATCCAGGGTGATGATGGTCCCTTAAGACCAAGAGATAGGTGGTCCCGTCGCGGTTGAAGCCTATTCTCGGAGGTGCCATATACGTGCGTCCATGCGTAAGGGGTAGCTCCCGATGGGATGGCATGGGTGTGAGTTCCGATCTCACACTGAAGTTTGATGCTGATGATGATGCATCGTGGAGGCGTAGTTTCACAGTATACATTAGAGCTAGATGACTTGGCTATGTATTGTTATGAGGGCTGGGAGGCCAGATTGTTTGTGATGCCTTGATGACATGTGTCATGGAAAGTGAGCCAGGGTGGAGGAGATGCCTCCAAGGGCCCTGAGCTTACTGAGATGTATATCTCACCCCATGTGGGGTTTATGTTGTTTCAGGTGACTCATCTTGCAGAGATGACGGTTCCCAGGGCAGAAGGCCCCAGTAGGGACGACTGTTGCAGTACTTTGAGAGCAGAGAGGCTCCTTATTTTGTATATTTTTATATGCTTTGTACCCCTGTAGAGGGAAGATGTGTGTGTGTGCACACATGCTATGTTTTGTGTTGTACATATATCTTGCATACCCTCGTGTGAGGAAGGATCTCTGAGATCAAAGCACTCGGATGCTTATTCTTTTGTATAGACACTGTGAGTGTCAGTGATGTATATGTATATATATACCTTGTTTACCTCTTGATATATCTGTAGAGATATTGTTTATGCATCTGTCATGGTTTTATTTATGTTGTTTTGGATCATGAAGCTGGATTATGTTTACGTTGAGTACTTAACGTGAACCATACATAATGAATCAAGAAATACGGTTTTCGAAATAGCTTCCGCGGCTTTTTAATTAAAGTAATTATGCATTTATCTGATTAAGTAATATGTTAATACACCGGATGCATACGGGGTGTTACAAGTGGACCAGCCCGACCCGGCCCTTTTTTGGTGGGTTGGGTCAGCCTGACCCGTTTTGGATGGGCTGGCCCACTTTGCCATCCCTATTCACATGGCTTGGTCTAGTGCATTCCAGATCTCAAAACATTTTTATGTTCTTGCTTTTCTTACCTGTTTTTGCAATGAATGCATACACAACTCATTCCTGAGTACAACCATCATTAGAATTTTCCTATTGAACCACTATATACTTGACTCAAGAAAAATTCACCAATCAAAACACAAAACCACTTTCCAAACAAAAAATTTTCACCCAAAAAAAAATTCACCAATTTACCTAACTAAATATTACCAACCAAAATGCAATATTCAACAAAGTACCAAAGTGCAATCCAAAATGCACTATCCAAAAGAAATAAATAAAAGAAAATAAACACAAATATGTGAAGACACGACAATCAATCTCCTCCAATGAACTCGTCTGTTAGTTCTGCCATGTCTTCATCAAACTCTCGTGTTGCTGCTTCTACTTTCGCTGCAGCTGCACCGCACTTCCACCCACCTCTAGAAAAATTGGCCTGTCCCCAAGCCAGGTTAAAGGCGTTGAGAAGTGCTCTGGAGTGGGCCATGGGTATGGAGTCAGGACCTGCTGGTGCTGGTGCTGAGTTCATGACAAATTTTTTCCAGCATCTCTCACATGAAAACCTAAAGTTCTTGTAACATTTTAACAAGCTGGATCAGCCAAATCATTGGTGTTCAGACACATAGCATTCAACAACCATATATAGTACTCATGATATACAAAATCCTAGTAAACTCATTTTCAAACCAAAAGAGTCACTGGGGTATTTTATCAAACACTTGGCGTGCGTAGGCAACTAAGAAAAGTATACCAAGAATTAAATTTGAAATGAAGGCATCAATCGTGAACCAATTTCAACAGAACATGACACAAACTTCAACATTGAAAATAAAAGCAAGAAGCATTCATTAGTCACATATTCGGGCCCTTAAAGTTTCAAAATTTGAAAGAGAAAACTGCAAGAGAAGGGAGTAGAAATTTTTACCTTGATGAAATGGATAACAATGTGTTTAAGTGGGTGAAAGAGATGAAGGAGTGAGTGTTTTGTAGAGAGAAATGATGGTTTTGAGAAAATGGGGTTAGGGTTCATGAGAGAGAGTGGGAGAGGAAGGGTTGCACTCTTTTTGTTTTAAGAGAATGGAGGAGAAATCAGATTTCCGCTTCTTTATTGTATTTTTTTTTCTGATACACAACACTTTCATCTAGGTGAACCATACTCACCTAGGCAAGTTCCAAATTAAAACAAGTGCAGTTTTTTCCTGAAATATTTCTTGCTCAAATGAGAAGAATATGTTTGGGCGAATTTCTTGAATTGGAATTTAAACAACTGCAAATTTTTGCCCGAAATTTTTCTTGCCCATGCGAGAAGAATACGCCTAGATGAATTATGCAGAGAATAATGCATCTAATGCACTCGCTTAAGCGAGAATAACTCGGCTAGGCTAAAACCCTCATTTTACATATTCTACTTGGGCAAAATTGTGTCGCTTAGGCGAATAACACTAGGCAAAATTTTCTTGTTCATATACCTTAATTCCTCAATGTTAAGTGCTCATCCCTGTGACCTGCAACATCAAAACAAACACAACTTGAATAATTAAGTAAAACATACAATTCAAGTAATTTAAACTGAGAAATATTTTAAAACACTGGGTTGCCTCCCAAAAGCACTTCTTTAACATCTTATTAGCTGGAACTTATTATTGTGGACTAGGCTTCCTCCAAATGAATCACAGTAGTGAGCCTTTCAACATCACCACCCAAGTAATGCTTGATTTTGCTGCCATTCACTGTCCAAGTTATTTTTGTGGTTGGATCCTCCAACACCACAGCTCAATATGGTTTGACTTCATTAATAATGAATGGACCAAACCACTTGGATTTTAGCTTAGCTGGAAACAGTCTCAGTCTAGAATTGAATAACAACACTTGCTGTAACACCCTAGATTATAAGTTGCTAATTTGGACGTTTATGTGTGTTTAATTATGTTGCTTGATTATTTGATTTATTTTTTTATAAGTGTTGTTTATTACTGTTCTGTCTTGGTGTGCGTGTTTGATGATGGATGTGTTAGGTCAACTTTGATTGGCTGTGGTTGTTTCCCGTACAAGCATGGTGGACATGTCCTGTCAGCTGAATACTTAAGAGCAGAAGTATGCAGTGGAAACATATTCGTCCCCCTCTTCTTTGCGCTTTCCTCTTTCTTTTCTCCGTTCTCTCTCTAAAACTCACATCCAAAACCTTTTCTCCCTCAACCTTTCTGTACCACATTGAACTCGCCGTCGCTGCCACGAAACCCTGACGTCAAGGAGGAACTCGTGGTCGGAACAGAAGCTTAGGACAACATGTCATGAAGCTCGTGAACGAAGTCCTGGTTAGGTGAGGGAGTTTGTTATGTTTGATAACAAACTTAGGTAACATGGTTAAGGACCAGGGAGTCCAACCATGGCGATGATTGTGTGTCTTTGTATGTGTGTTGTTTTCTAGAACACATGCCTTTGAGTGGATGTAATGGGTTACACTTTATGTTCATTGGTTGTTTTTTTTTTTTTTTGTGTTGACGTTGATGATGTTCTAGCGTGGTGTTCTTGAAGGGGGAGTTGATGTTGTAAGGACCCCCGTGCATGTGTGTGAAATTGGCATTTTGATGCTGGAAGACTCCCAAGACACTTTGCAAAAGTGTTCGTGAAGGTGCTGAGTACCGGGAAGGGTCGACCGAGTTGTATACATGTGTTACACCCTTGTTTTGATGTCAGCTACTGGGATGGGTAGGTCGTGTTGAGCGGGTTACGTAGCATGCATGTGTGCATGAAGAACATGAGATATCAGGACCAGTGGTAAACCTCACTGTAAAATATAGGAACACTTCACATTTAACCAAGCGGGGGGGGGGGGGGGTGAATTGGTTAGGTTTGGTAAATTAAAAATTTCTTAGACAAAATCAGAGTTTCCCTTTAGGATCTTTATCACTTTTGAAACCAAGAATCCTTATTCAATTAAATGCTCAGCCCAAGGTATCCAATAGCTCAAAATTTAATTGATAAACAAAGCAATACAATCAAGATGGACAGAATATAATCAAGATAGAGATAAGAATCAAAACACAAAAGATTTATATTGGTTCACTTCAAACTCTATGAAGCTACATCTAGTTTTCTTCCACTCAACACTAGAATGGAGTTCCACTATTATAAAAATATTCTTACAAGCTTTTACAAGAACCTCCTATTTATCAACCCTAGATAAAGAACTGAAATCTAAAACCCTATTAGACTTCTAAGGAGAAAGATCCAGAGAACACTACTCTGATCTTTAAGCTAGAGAACCCTTCTCTAGTCCCAAGCATTAAGAATCAAAATTACAATAGCCAATTCAATACAAAATCAAAAAAGAATTACAGCCACTGAGTTAAGGAAAGAAAACACCTGATGATCCAGTGAATGATATGCACATGAACGAAAAAACCAGGTTGAATGATGAAATTAAAAATCAGAACATCTCATTCCTTAACCTTTTAAAAGTATCTTCTTGCTTCAAGAATAACTTAAAAACCCATAAGTGTTTTAGTGGAAGCAAGAACTCGTAGAACCCAAAAAATCACTAAGAATGTGTTTAGAAAGCTTATGTAGGCTCAGAATATGAATTGATCAAGTCACAAAACAAGCTGAGCCAAGGTTCTATTTATAACAAACTTTTGTAACTATCAGTAATCGATTAAACGCGCCCAATAATCGATTATTTCACTTATGTAATCAATTAAATTAACGTGGTAATCAATTAAAGTGTTCTACAGAAATCTGGAGATGAGCAACGAACCAAATAATCGATTATTTCGTCTTGTAATCGATTAAGACAGGAAGCTTCATAAACTTGAAATACATTATGTAATCGATTACGGATTCTGGTAATCGATTAAACCAGGAAGCTTCAAAAATCATATTGAACTATGTAATTGATTAATTCAGCAAACATGTTAAGCACAGACATATGATGTAATCGATTACTAACTTGGGTAATCGATTAAGACAAGAAGATGACTTTTTCTGTTTAGCCTATGTAATCGAGTACAACACTTTGGTAATCGATTAAAATGTTCATCAAGGCAGATTCTATTTAAACTAAGGTAAAATAATCAATTTGATGATTATCTCAGCAATGAAGTTTAATTTTAGCATGGAAGGGCACTCATAAAACAGGCTAGGATATGTTGGATTCATCAAGAATACCTAGCATGTTTCTAAGTGCATAAAATCTATCCCTTGGCAATGGTTTAGTGAATATGTCAACAAGTTGATTATGGGTATCAATGAACTCAACCTTAATATTACCTTTCTGCACATGGTCTCTTATGAAGTGATGTCTAATTTCAATGTGCTTGGTCCTTGAGTGCATGACAGGATTCTTTGAAATATTTATTGCACTTGTGTTTTCACAAAGTAGTGGTATCTCCTTAAGATCAACTCCATAATCTTGCAATTGTTGCTTAAGCCATAGGATTTGGGCACAACAACTCCCAGCTGAGATATATTCAGCTTCAGCAGTTGACAAAGCCACACAAGCTTGTTTCTTGCAATGCCATGATATGAGTGAGCTTCCAAGAAGATGACAAGTTCCACTTGTGCTTTTCCTATCAAGTTTACATCCTGCAAAATCAGAATCAGAATATCCAACAATATTTATTGGTGCACCCTTAGGATACCATAGCCCAACTTTGGGTGTTGCCTTGAGGTATTTGATGATCCTTTTGACTGCTGTTAGGTGAGACTCTTTTGGATTTGCTTGATATCTTGCACACAAGCAAACACTTAACATAATATCTGGTCTACTAGCTGCCAAATATAGTAAAGAACCAATCATTCATCTAAATTTGGATTCATCCACCTTCTTCCCTTTTTCATCTGAATCAAGGTGTGTTGAGGTTGCCATTGGAGTTGCAGCATCTTTGCTTTTCTCCATTTCAAACTTCTTGATGACTTCAAGGTAGTACTTTGATTGATTGAGGAAAGTTCCATTCTTCTTTTGTTTAACTTGAAGTCCTAGAAACAATGTTAACTCTCCCATCATAGACATCTCAAACTCATTTTGCTTAGCTGTAGAAAATTCTTTGCAAAGCATTTAATTAGTTGAACCAAAAATAATGTCATCAACATATATTTGAACCAATAGGATATCATTCTTATGCCTCTTGATGAACAAGGTTTTATCAACATTGCCCCTTACAAAAGATTGATCAAGTAGGAACTTACTCAATCTTTCATACCATGATCTTGGAGCTTGTTTTAGACCATAGAGGGCCTTTTTAAGTTTAAAAACATGATTAGGATGTTTAAAATCAGAAAAACCTGGAGGTTGTTCAACATAGATGTCCTCCTCTATGTAACCATTTAACAAAGCACTTTTGACAGCCATTTGATAAAGTTTGAAATCCATTAAGCATGCATATGCAAGTAATAGCCTAATTGCTTCCAATCTTGTAACTGGAGAAAAAATTTCCTCATAGTCAATGCCTTCCTCTTGGTTGTAACCTTTGGCAACCAATCTAGCCTTGTTTCTTACTATGATTCCACTTTCATCAAGTTTGTTTCTAAAAACCCACTTTGTACCAATAGGCTTAATTGATGATGGTTTAGGAACAAGTTCCCAAACTTCATTTCTTTTGAATTGATTCAGTTCTTCATGCATGACATGCATCCAATGTTCATCTTGTAAGGTATGATTAATATCTTTAGGTTTAATTTGAGATACAAAAGCCATATCACAACATAAATTTCTAAGAGAAGATCTAGTAGAGACTCCCTTTGAAACTTCTCCAATAATATTGTCTTGTGAAAGGTCTCGTGTAGTTCTCCACTCTTTTGGCTCTTGATTGGAAGTTGATGGAATTGCTTCAGCACTAGGTTCACCTTTCTCATTGATAGATAATTTCTCTAGCTTGACATTTTCTTCCAATTGACATGCATCTACATCACAATCTTTTTCTTCTTTTGAGGGGTTAGATTCATCACAAATTACAGGAACAGATTCTTCCGTGCATATGGTTCTTTTGTTGAAAACTCTATATGCTTTACTTTGCAATGAATATCCAAGAAATATAGCTTCATCAGTCTTTGCATCAAACTTTCCTAGTGATTCTTTCCCATTATTTAAAACAAACACTTGCAGCCAAAAGTTCTTAAATGAGAAATATTGGGCTTCCTTCCTTTGTATAACTCATATGGTGTTTTCTTCAAGATGGGTCTTATGGGTAATCTATTTAAAGTGTAACAAACAGTACTTACTGCATCAGCCCAAAAATACTTTGGTAAATTTGTCTCATTTAGAAGTGTTCTTGCACCTTCTTCAAGTGATCTGTTTTTCCTCTCCACAACACCATTTTGTTGGGGTGTTCTTGGAGCTGAAAAATTGTGGTTAATTCCATTTTCTTCACAGAATTTTTCAAAATGTTCATTTTGGAATTCTCAACCATGGTCACTTCTAATTGAGATAATTTTGTAACCTTTCTCATTTTGAACTAGCTTGGCCAATATTCTAAAAGTCCAAGTAAATCTAGAGTAGTCATCAACAAATACAAGTCCATAGTAATTAACACCTAAACTCATGGTTCTAGAAGGACCAAACAAATCAATGTGCAGTAATTCAAGTGGTCTTAAGGTGGAAACAATATTTTTACTTTGAAAAGAGATTTTGGTTTGTTTCCCCTTTTGACATGCATCACAAAGTTTGTCCTTTTCAAATTTGAGTTTTGGTAGGCCAATTACTAAGTCCTTTTTAATAAGTTTATTCATATGGTGCATGTTAATGTGGCTAGCTCTCCTATGCCACAACCAAGTTTCATCTAACTTACTTATTAAGTATGTAGTCTTGTGGAATAATGCATGGTCTATGGAAAGCAAATAAATGTTACCTTTTCTTTTGCCAATGTGGATTACTTCTCCACTTTTACCATCTCATATCATGCAACAATCTTGATTGAAAGAAATTTAAAACCTTTGTCACATAGTTGACTTATGCTTAGTATATTATGCTTCAAGCCTTCAATATAGAATACATTGCTGATTTTTGTGTTCAAGCTGTCACCAATATTTCCTTCACCTATTATCTTCCCTTGGTTGTTGTCTCCATAAGTAACATAGCCCCCATCTTTAAGTGTAAGATTTTTGAGCAAGGACTTGTCACCTGTCATATGTCTTGAGCAACCACTATCAAGATACCATAAGGAGAAGCTTGCTCTAAGACATACCTACAAAAAAACAAATCAATTCATAGGAGGAGGTACCTAATTGAGATTGGGTCCAAAGGGGTTAGTTGCTTGCTTTTTCTTTTCTACCCAAGTACACTCACCATTTGGTACATAGAATCTTCTTGCAAAACATTGGTAAGATGTGTGTCCTCTCTCCATACAATAGTGACAAACAACAACTTTATATGAATTTCTAAAGAACCTTTGGTTTCTTCTTCTTCTTCTGTTTTGGAAGCACAAATGTTGTCTTTTGAACATTTTTAAAACTCTTTTTGTACCCCAATCTAGAAGTGTCACCAAACTGTTTTTGAACACTCAACATATCATTCAAATCAAATTTTCCTTTGTTGAGTTTTTCCAAGATATCAATCAACTCATTGTTCTTTGAAACAATCTGCATATATTTTTCTTCTTGATTAAATCTATACTCATCAAAAACTTTTTGCAGCATTTCATATTTGTCAATAGTTGTAGAGGAAGAGGCACAAACACAACCACTTGATTTATAGCTTGAAGTAAGTTTTTCATTTTCTTCCTTCAAGTTACAAACTTCAGTTTGTAATTCCATTATTTTTGTAAGATGATTCTCAATATTTTTCTTAAGCTTATTGTTGGATTTAGCAAGCTTTTTAGCCTCTTTATGCATATCTTGAAAAGCAAAAATAGCTTGATCAAGTTCAGAGGTTACCTTATTTTCTTCTTCTTCTAAGAGATCATTATTCCTTCATTGACAATTGAAGTAAGGCACATGTTAGCTTCCTCTAACTTAGTGGAGGAATCGGAAGTTGTAGCATCATTGTCCTCCCAAGCAATATAGGCTCTTCTTGGCTTTGCTTTTCTCTTGCCTTTGCTGTCACTTTGTTTTTTCTTCAAGTAGATCAAACATTCTGACTTTATGTGGCCAGGTTTCCCACATTCAAAGCATGTGAAGTTATTGTAACACCCCGTAGGCCTCCGATGTGTTATCATTAATAATATCAGATTAACACATAAAACATCAATTAAATAGCTCAGCGGAAACATAGGATCGTTTTCTTGATACATTATGTATGGAATAACAAAATCTCACACACAACAGGCAAGAACATAAATCACGCCCCTGCTGATCCAGTTTCCCAAATCCAATATAAATAAGACAGATAACAGAGTTTTAGGCAG
>PYAF01001038.1:113104-130500 GCA_007407185.1 Glycine tomentella
GTCTCCCACCTTAAGTCTCGACTATTCTCAAGTTCTCTGGACTTTCTCTCTTGAGAAATCTAACTCTTATACACAAGGAATTTTAAGAGAAAAGATGAAGGATTCAAGCTTCCCAAAGGTTTCTCTCACAATCCAAGGTCATAGAAAGGTGTTTAGGCTAGTATATAAGGTCCAAGAAAGCTTGGAGCAAGCTTCAATGAAGGTTTGGGGCGTGGGGAAGAAGAAACCATGCTTTTGGGCCAAAATCTCGTAAAATGGCCTTTAAATACTGGTTCTGCCGACATTCCCGCGCTAATCGCGCCATATATGGCACTATCCGCGCCAAGTTCCAGTGAAAAACAGACTTTCTGGAGCACTTATGGCGCTAACCGCGCCATTTTGGCTCTAATCGCGCCAACTTCCAGCATCTGTGGCGCTAACCGCGCCATTCTGGCGCTAATCGCGCCAATTGGCAGAACCTGTGGTGCTACTTGCGCCAATCTCACGCTAACCGCGCCAGGACCAGATCCGTCGCTAAAACCATCGCTAATTCCACCGCTAAATTTGTCACTAAGGCTTTTGCGACAGAATTTTATAATTTAAATTCTTATTTCTTTTACTCCGTTTTATAAAAAGCCTAGGTTATTATAGTTATTGTCAACCTTCTTGATGTTGCTACTGTTGTTGTTGGTACTGCTCTTGTTATTTCTTGTGAATCTTTTGCCCTTATTCTTCTTTAGAAACTTGCTGAACTTTTTCACAATTAAGTTCATGCTTTCTTCATCTTCCTCATCACTTGAGTTTTCTTCTTTTTCCACCTTAGGTGTTGCAGCCTTTAGTGCAATTCCTTTGCCTTTTCTATCTGTATCTTCACCAAAGGTTAGTTGAGATAATTCTAATTCATACTCAAGTAACTTACCAAAGAGAGCAGCCATGGTCATTTGTGAAAGATCTTTGGATTCTTTGATAGCTGTCACTTTTGGTTGCCATGCTCTAGTGAGACACTTCAAGATTTTGATGCTCAATTCCTCAACATCAAAGGTCTTTCCAAGTCCCAAAAGATGATTCATTATGTGTGTGAATCTTGTTTGGAGTTGAGAAAGGAATTCATCAGAAGAAAGAGCAGAAGTTATCATATTCTTGGCCTTAAAATCATATTGAGCAATCCTCTTTTCTTCATCATTCATCTCATCCCAATCTTTGGGAATCATGCTATTATCAACAATTTTGATGGGTACCCTAGGACCTTTTTCTATTGCATTCCAAGCACCTGGGTCATTTGATTGAATAAAGATCTTCATCCTATTTTTCCAAAAACTGAAATGCTCCCCTTCAAACAAAGGAGGTCTGTTTAAAGAATTACCTTCCTTGAAGGTTATTTGTGAAGTATTCATTTTTTGAAAAAAATAGTGATCTTGAGTAGCTTTCAAGAACCAGCTCTTGATGCCAATTGTAAAATATAGGAACACTTCACACTTAACCAAGAGGGGGGGGGTGAATTGGTTAGGTTTGGTAAATTGAAAATTTCTTAGACAAAATCAGAGTTTCCCTTTAGGATCTTTATCACGTTTGAAACCAAGAATCCTTATTCAATCAAATGCTCAGCCCAAGGTATCCAATAGCTCAAAATTTAATTGATAAACAAAGCAATACAATCAAGATGGACAGAATATAATCAAGATAGAGATAAGAATCAAAACACAAAAGATTTATACTGGTTCACTTCAAACACTATGAAGCTACATCCAGTTTTCTTTCACTCAACACTAGAAAGGAGTTCCACTATTATAAAAATATTCTTACAAGCTTTTACAAGAACCTCTCATTTATCAACCCTAGATAAAGAACTGAAATCTAAAACCCTATTAGACTTCTAAGGAGAAAGATCCAGAGAACACTACTCTGATCTTTAAGCTAGAGAACCCTTCTCTAGTCCCAAGCATTAAGAATAAAAATTACAATAGCCAATTCAATACAAAATCAGAAAAGAATTACAACCACTGAGTTAAGGAAAGAAAACACCTGATGATCCAATGAATGATATCCCAGGTTGAATGATGAAATTAAAACTCAGAACATCTCCTTCCTTAACCTTTTAAAAGTATCTTCTTGCTTCAAGAATAACTTAAAAACCATAAGTGTTTTAGTGGAAGCAAGAACTCATAGAACCCATAAAATCACTAAGAATGTGTTTAGAAAGATTATGTAGGCTCAGAATACGAATTATCAAGTCACAAAACAAGTTGAGCCAAGGTTCTATTTATAACAAACTTTTGTAACTATCAGTAATCGATTAAACGCACCCAATAATCGATTATTTCAATTATGTAATCGATTAAATTAACCTTGTAATCGATTAAAGTGTTCTACAAAAATTTGGAGATGAACAACGAACAAAATAATCGATTATTCCATCTTGTAATCGATTAAGACAGGAAGCTTCATAAACTTGAAATACACTGTGTAATCGATTACGGATTCTGGTAATCGATTAAACCAGGAAGCTTCAAAAATCATATTGAACTATGTAATCGATTATTATATTTGGTAATCGGTTAATGCAACAAACATGTTAAGCACAGGCATAGGATGTAATTGATTACTAACCTAGGTAATCGATTAAGACAGGAAGATGGCTTTTTCTGTTTAGCCTATGTAATCGATTACAACACTTTGGTAATCGATTAAAATGTTCATCAAGGCAGTTTCTATTTAAACTAAGGTAAAATAATCAATTAATCCGATACGTAATCAATTACTTTGTTCTTGAAAAGTTTTCCAAAATGAACTAGGAACAAAATAATCGATTATTACTTTAATGTAATCGATTAAATCAGTAGAAAACTTATTTTTCCAAAAACCTTTGATTTAATTAAAAAACTTAAACAATTTATCAAAGCCTTGTGAATTTTATTACTCAAACTAATTGACATAATGAATGATGTGAATGCAATGCACTTGGATCACCAGAAATGCTTCTTCCTTTTACATTTAATCACAAATTAATCTTCAAGGCTTCAATGTATGTTGAAAGCTCAAAACCAAGCTTGATTCTATGTCCTTTCTTCAAATAACTCCTTTGAAACCAACACTCACAAGGACCCCAGTCAGTGTGTTGATGATCCCGTGTGGGAACGACCCTCGTTTGGGGTAGTGTGTATGTAACATGGGAGGGTATGGAGATGCTAGCCAGGGTGAGAAGTTCCTGTGTCGGGCCATACATTGATGGTGCCCATGAGAGACATATGTGTTTGTAGCCTATGTTGGGATGGCCCTCGTTTGGGGCAGTGTGTGTATTTAACATGGAAGGGTATGGAGATCCTAGCCAGGGTGAGAAGTTCCTGTGCCGGGCCATACGTTGATGGCGCCCATGAAAGACATGCTTCATTTGCATGACGGAAATAGGATGATTGACTGTAATTGTAGGAGAAGTACTGGGGCGCCACGTCTATAGGGAGATCCTTTTGACACCCGTTTGGCTGATCACCACGGGGGGAGGAGGGGTGAGTCTTGTGCACGACAGAGTGACCCCGACGTCAACTACAACTATCATTTGGACCATGGGTTTGGCCTATTTCCGGGATGGTACCACATTGCATGATTGAGAGTTAAGACAGAAACATGCATCATGCTAGGTAGTTTTATTTAAGTCAACTTGTGGAATGTTCGTGGATGCCTGTTCAATGATTGATTGCGTGTTGAAAAACCTGAATTTTTGTGGTGATATTGTAACACTTTGACTGTACTTCTTAACTAATGTTATCTTTTGCTTGTTGTTTTACATAATGAACTCACCCTTGCTTTGTTGTATCGGGTGGTTTGGTACCTGTAATGATCACGAACCGTGTTCGTGTGAGCAAATGAACAGCAGTAGGTAACCGAGAAGATGATCGCTTTTTGGGTTGGAGCCGCCGAGTAGTCGGGATGTCGATGGACTAGATCCCGGGCCGGAGTTGTATTTTTCTAGATTTACCCCCTTACTTTGATAGTCATACCCGTGTTTTGTTAATTACACCCCGACATTTAATTCCTTGCTTCATTTGCAAAACACTTGATATATTTTGGAGAAAGTCCTTTGCACCTGTAATTAAATTATGTTTTGTTTTATGTGTGTGTGTGTATATATATATATATATTTGAAATGCCTCATGCGTACCTTTGATTAAGTACATTTTCTATGTTGATGGTCACCATGTGCTCGCGAAAGTTTTACTACAGGTTTCATTAAGAACTAAAAAGGGGTGTTCTTTTTAATAAAAGTTACATTAATATTATGGTTAAGAGTAAAGATACAGTAGCGACGTGGCGGGTCGTTACACTTGCTGTCCAGGTTGAAAATTCTTCTTCAAAAGCTTTTTATCTTGATAAATTTTAACTTTTTGCATGTAGAGCTTGGGATTCTCATACACATGAAACCACAATTCTTCCAGTTCCTACAATTGAAACTTTTTGCGTTCACCAGCTGCCTTTGGATCAAAATTCAGGAACTTCAATGCCCAGTAGGCCTTAAGTTTTAATTCAACAGGTAGATGGAAAGATTTACCATAGACCAATTGGAAAGGTGTGAGTCCTATAGGAGCTTGCCTGTTCTATATGCCCACAGAGCTTCATCAAGCTCCTGAGACCAATCCTTCCTTAATTGAGTAATTGTTTTCTCCAGGATTCTTTTGACTTCCCTATTAGAAACCTTAACTTGCCCATTGGTCTGGGGATGATATAGTAAGGCCACTTTATGTATGACATTGTAATGTTGGAGAACTTTCTTGAGCCACACATTACAGAAGTGAGATCCTCCATCATTGATCAATACCCTTGGTGTGCCAAACCTTGAAAACATATTCTTCTTCAAGAAGCAGATAACAGTCTTTGCATCTACGTGCTGAGCAACTATTGCTTCCACCTACTTGGTTACATAATCTACAACTAATAGAATGTATTCATTGGGATATGATGATGGCAATGGACCAATGAAATCTATCCCCAACAATGAAAAGCCTTAAAATCCAGAATATTTTGAAGTGGCATTTCATTCCTTCTAGAGATTCCACTTGTTCTTTGACATTTATCACACCTTTGAACATATTCATTAGCATTTTTGAACAGAGTGGGCTAGTAGAAACCAGATTGGAGGACCTTCGCAACAGTTCTCTCTCCATTATAATGGCCTCCATGTGGTGAATTGTGGCAATGCCATAGTATGCTCCTTGCCTCCTCTTGAGTTACACATCTCCTTAGGAGATTATCAGCCCCAATTTTCATCCTACACAAAATAACTGGAATCTCTAGGAAACTTCCTTTTTTCTAGTGCCAAGTGAAATCATCAGGAAGTGCACTAGCAGCTTTGAAATTGGTCATATAAGCAAACCATGGCTTTTTAGATACAATAAGGATCTTTTAATCAGGAAACTCCTCTAAAATCTTTGGGTCTTGTATGGTCACCTCATCAATAGTAATCCTAGACAAATGATCAGCCCCTTAATTCTCACTTCCCTTTTTATCCTTGATTTTCAAATCAAATTCCTGCAAAAGTAAAATCCAACAGATAAGTTTAGGTTTGGAATCCGATTTAACCTAGAGATATTTGATAGCAGCATGATCAGTATAAATCACAACTTTAGAACCTATCAGATAAAATCTAAAATTTTCAAAGCATACACTATTGCAAGCAATTGTTTCTTAGTTGTTGCATAATTTATTTGAGCTTCATTCAAAACCTTGCTTGCATAATGTATGACATGGAAACCTTTATTTTTCCTTTGACCCAAAACTGCTCCTACAGCATAATCACTTGCATCACTCATTATCTCAAAATGAATTCCCCAATCTGGAGCAGTGATTATAGGTGTAGAAATCAGTCTTTGTTTCAAAGTTTCAAAAGCTTCTAAACAAGAACTATCAAAACAAAATGAAACTTCTTTATGCAAGAGATTGCTCAAAGGCTTGGCAATTTTAGAGAAATCTTGGATGAAATGCTTATAGAACCCAACATGTCTTGGAAAGCTTCTAAAGCCTTTGACATTTATTGGTGGAGGCAATTGAAAATATAATGAACACTTATGAAAATAACCAAGAAGGGGGGGGGGTGAATTGGTTTTTCCTCAGAGTTTTAAATTTTTTTTTCAAAATTTATAACAGTGGGAGACTTTCAAAAGGATCTTATCTTTCAAAACGAATTAGAAAAACAATTTTCTTGAAGCTTTCTTTAACACTAGCTTGAACAATTCATCAATCCTTGAGAATTATGACTAAAAACACAAGTAACTCTCCATGATTTTCATCATATTTGATTTTTCTCACTAAAATCAGCCTTGAGTACTCTTGAGAGGTTTAGAAGGTTTCTATCACAAGACTTGCACGAGTATCTCTATTTTTCGCTTAATCAATAACACAGACCAGGCTGTTCTATTTATAAAAAAATAGATTTAACTAACTGTAATCGATTAATTCGTCAATATAATCGATTATTTTAACTATTGTAATCGATTATTTTAACCAGATAATCGATTAAAGTGTTGATAAGGAATCTGGAGATTTGTCACGAACAAAATAATTGATTAAGTCATCTTGTAATCGATTATTCTAGATGAACTCAGTTTTCTAAAGCACACATGTAATCGATTAACACAGACCATGTCTAAAACTTATCAAAGCACATTTAATCGATTACGAACATCTGGTAATCGATTAAACCAGAAGAACATGTTGTGTAAATTTATGCAGAAGCTTATGTAATCGATTATTTCTCAAGATAATCGATTATCACAGAGACTTTCTAATTCTATGTTAAGCTTATTTAATCGATTACGAACCAGTGGTAATCGATTAAAATGTTCATAAGCCAATTTCTAGAAAACACACATGTTGTAATCGATTATATCACTTATGTAATCGATTAAAGCAGTGAGAAACTGTTTTATAAAATCCCTAGTTGCCTTTATGAATTTCTATCAAATTTCTTATTACCACATGATTAAATCTAATCAAATGAATGTATGAATGCATGAATTATCAGAAGCTAATGAGGATTATAAGGCTTTATCAACTGAACCAAGTTTTAACAAAAATTACATATGCCATCAAATAGATTGAGCATGTAAAACATCAAAACTCATATGCTTCAAACTTCTTGATTCGTATGTTTCAGCTTCCTCAAATCTAACAATCTCCCCCTTTTTGATTTTGAGCATGCCAAATATATAATTGATGAAACATGCTTCAATGTAGAGATGTGTAATCTGAAAATTTCTCAGCTTTTGCAAAGATCAAGCATCATCATAACATGATTTATTTTAAAAAATTCAAACATTCATTTGGTATTTATAGACTAACTCCCCCTGAGTCTATTATACAAACTCCCCCTGAGTTTCTTAGAATATTCTGTTTTAATCATTTCAAATTTATCAAAGCAATTCATTTAATTCATTTTTCTTATATTATCTACTCCCCCTATTTGGCATATCAAATTCAAAAATAAACATACGTAGACAAATAGAAAAGGAAATAGAAGTAATTTCATTAATCATAAATTGAATACATCAAACATAAACTAAAAAATTGAAACAAACATAACAAACTACAAAACATAACATAAAACAAACTCAAACTTATACTAGAACTAATCCAAATCCCTAGATTCATCTCTGAAAATCTTGGATTCTATGTTCTTCACCCTAGTCTTAAGTTCTTCTAATGAAGAGTTAACTTCATCCCTTTGCTCATGATGTAAAGAAAACAAGGCATCCATCTTTTGTATCATCAATGATTCAAAATGTGAGAAATGAGGCTCAGATGGTGCAGGTTCTTCTTGTTGTTCCTCAGCATCTCCTAGTTGATTTCCTTCTTCATCACCCTCTTCTCCTTCTTCTTTAGCCAAAGGAATAGGTTGGCCTGCCATTTGCCAGCCATATGGTGTCTTCACCATTTCAAGCTTAGTGAGGTGTTTCTCCTTAATTTGGTTATTGCTTGCATTTGTGTGATGCATGACTTCATTGGATACATCCACTTGAAAGTAGTCAATGAATCTTGAAACTAAAACAACATAAGGAAAGGGGTAGTTTACCAATCTCTTGGATTTTTGCATGATCTCTTGAAGAATAAGAATCCAATTCAGCTTGATTCCTTTCTTCAATCCATAAACAACTTGGAGATCATCATCTATAGCTTGTGCATGGTTGGTTGATCTTGGAGTGAGAATGTAGGTGATGATGTAGTGTAGGAGCCTATCTTCATGAGTCATAGGTCCTGTGCTCAATCTTAACCTCAGATTCATGTGAGGATCAATGAGCATACCTCAATCTTCATGAGCCTATATTCCATTCTATTGTAGCCTTCAGCTTCTTCATCAAATCTCCTTTCTCCATCGAAGGAGATCCCAGCAACTTCGTTGCAGATTTCTGGAGTAATCTCCATAGCCACTCCATTAACTTGAGTAAGAATTGTTTCATGCATAGAGATTTGGGAACAAGTGTAGAAGACTTTTACCAAATCAGGGTAAAAAGTCCCTTTCATTTCAACAAACTTTGTTAGACCTTGTTGTTCTAACATTTGTGGAAATTGGAATCCTTGTTCAGTGAACCATCCAAGGTTTAAGAACTTTGGAGGGCAAAGAAGCTTTGTAGCATTGAACTGTAGGTAGTTCATTTTGTCAGCTTCATTGGTGAACCAATGATCAAGCCTACTGAAAACTGGATTTGATAGACTCCTGACATGAATCAAGTCTTGTTTGCCCCGATCTTCCTTGCAATGGAATCGATTCTTCAATGGAAAGAAAAACAGTGTATGAAATGCTCTATTTTTGGACAACTTTTTAGGTTTTGTGATTTAAGAATTGGATCAATGGAAGAAGTTTAGAGATGGAATTGGATTGACACCATGGAATAGGAATTCCAATAAGTCTTGCAAGAATCACCATAATAGCTCAGAAGCTATTGATAAGAATCAAGAAGTTCTTCACTAAGAAAAAGGGAGAATAACTCTCAACCTCTCACACACAAGGTGCATTCTAATTTCATTCAACCAAAAGTCCTTACAATCTGTTGTGTTGTGGTTTATATAGACCACGAATCTAAAGCCAAATGAAATGTAAATGCTTCCTAAATGAAATATAAATGTAGCTTCCAAGGAAAGCTATCCAACAACTACTTAAAACTGAAAATTAGCGCTTCTACAGCAAAAATGGTAATAATCGATTATTTCGAATGGCAATCGATTATTTGAACCAAATAATCGATTACTAACTCTTGGTAATCGATTACATTGCTCATATCAGCCTAGAAACTGACTTATGAACAAAATAATCGATTATCTAACCAAATAATCGATTATCACAGGAGCTCCCAAAACTTGGTAATCGATTACATGACGGATAATCGATTATCATAGGAACTCACACTTCCATGTAATCGATTACAAGACGGAATAATCGATGACAACAGAGCTATTTACAAATCTCACATTTATACAAAGTATTTAATCGATTACAAGCTACTGGTAATCGATTACAACAGATAAGCTCAACATTTTGTAGCCTACTTCATGGTTCTCCAAGATATACAAGATGGATTATATATGATCTTGGAGTGTTTGAGCCCTAGTCCTTATCATTGGCCCTTTAATCACCAAAGGAAGTGCCTCCATGTGTAATTCCAAGTCTTCCTTCACTTGCCTTGGTTTTAGGATTGTATTAGGATTTGAGGGTTGGGCTTGAGCTTTTCTCTTTGAAGTTTTGATCTTTTTGGAGGTAGACATTTTAGAGAGCAATGGACACAAATTTAAGAAATTGAAAGAAAAAGAACTTGAAGAGTAAATGAACTCAGAACAAGAATATAGAGACAGAGAGAAAAATAGCAAGGTTTGAAGGTGTGAGATTGTAAGTCTCAAAAGGTCTCTATTTATAGGCTATTTGGAAGTAACGGGGAGTTGAAAATTTGAAAATATAGTTGTTGTGACCCTTAATCACTACCATTAAGGCTTAAATTCTATCAAATCGTGCTTAATTGTAGTTGGGTAGTTTCAAAACTGTCAGATTTTTGCAGTAACCACTAAAATAATCGATTATTTCGTTATGTAATCGATTATTTCATTCAAAATATTACTTCTGAGAAATGATGTAATCGATTAAAATACAAGGTAATCGATTATGTCAGCGCAGATGGCTTATAGAATACGAAGTGTAATCGATTACAATTGGAGATAATCAATTAAAGCAAGGTGAGACAGATTTCTCAGACAAGCAAGACACAAATAATCGATTATTTCGATGAATTAATCGATTATTCCAGAGATGATCAAAATTTGGAAAACACCTGAAACTTCATGTAATCGATTAACTTGTCGATTTAATCGATTATTCCAGAGTGAACTTGAAATTTCAGAAACTTGAGTTGTGAATAATCGATTATTTCGATGGTTTAATCGATTGCAACAACTTTGACTTGTTTTATAGAAGCATCAGATGAGTAAATAATCGATTAAGAGTTTATAGTAATCGATTATATCAGCTTTAATTCATAAAACAATAGATTTTATGCAGCTTCTAACATGTATTTCAATTCTACTTTGAGTTATTCTCTTTCATACAATATTTAAGCCATTCATCAATAGAGTAATAAGCATAGGAATTTCAATCAACATATACTAGATTCATCCAATATTCCAAGCATATTTCTTAAAGCAGAGAATCTATCTCTATCCAAAGGTTTGGTAAAATTATTAGCCAATTGATTGTTACTATCAACAAACTCATTTTTGATGTTAGCTTTTTGCACATGATGTCTGATGAAGTGATGTCTTATTTCTATGTGTTTTGTCCTAGAATGCATGATTGGATTCTTGGAGATATTGATAGCACTTGTATTATCACATAGAAGTGGAATATGTTGAAGTTCCACACCAAAATCTTGGAGTTGTTGCTTCAACCATAAGCTTTGAGCACAACAACTTCTAGCCGGTATGTACTCAGCTTCAGCTATTGACAAGGCTACATATGATTGCTTTTTGCAATGCCAAGAAATTAAAGAGCTTCCCAAAGCCCCACTTTTGGTGTAGACTTTAGATACTTTAAGATCCTTTTCATTGCAGTTTGATGAGACTCTTTAGGATTGACTTGATATCTAGCACACAAGCAAACACTTAACATAATGTCAGGTCTACTTGCTGTAAGATAAAGCAATGATCCTATCATTCCTCTATATCTTGACTCATCAACTCTTTTCCCGTTTTCATCTGAATCTAGGTAGGTAGAAGTTCCCATTGGTGTTGTTGTTGCTTTGCAATTTTCCATGCCAAAATTCTTTAACATTTCCATGCAATACTTTGATTGGCTAATGAAAGTTCCATTCTTCATTTGTTTAACTTGTAGTATTAGGAAGAATGTGAGCTCTCCCATCATAGACATTTCAAACTCATTCTTCATGCTAGCTGAAAATTCAAGAGTATATCTTTGTTTCTTCTTTTGATGAACAAAGTTTTGTCCACTTTTCCTCTTGTGAATGATTGATCACGCAAGAACTTGCTCAACCTCTCATACCAAGACCTTGGAGCTTGTTTCAATCCATATAATGCTTTTCTCAATCTGTACACATGGTTAGGATATTGATGATATGCATATGCAAGAAGTAACCTTATGGCCTCTAGTCTAGCAACTAGAGCATAAGTTTCATCATAATCAATGCCTTCCTCTTGGTTGTAACCCTTTGCAACCAATCTAGCTTTGTTTCTTATTATGATGCCATTTTCATCCAGCTTGTTCCTAAAAACCCACTTAGTGCCAATAGGTGTGTGAGTGGAAGGTCTAGGGACAAGTTCCCAAACATTATTTTTTAAAAATTGATATAACTCCTCATGCATTTCAATTAACCAATGTTCATCTAATAAGGCTTGTTCAATATTACTAGGTTCAGTTTGTGATACAAAAGCCATAGTACAACAAAGATTTCTTAAAGAAGATCTAGTAGAGACTCCCTTAGACACATCACCAATTATGTTGTCCAATGATAAATCTCTTGTGGTCCTCCAATCTTTATGTTTAGGTGTGGCTGCCTCTTGATTGGAATCTAGTTGTGCTTCATCTTCTTCTTGCTTACTAGCTTCAATATGCTGTTGTTTTTCCTCTTTGGTTTCTGCATCATTGTCACTTGAAACTTCTTCTAAAGAAGGGTTAGATTCATCACACACAATATGCACAGATTCTTCAACACACAAAGTTCTTTTGTTGAAGATCCTATAAGCTTTACTTTGGAAGGAATATCTAAGAAAGATGGCTTCATCAGCTTTTGAATCAAACTTGCCAAGATTATCTTTGCCATTGTTTAAAACAAAGCATTTACAGCCAAATGCCTTAAAGTGAGAAATGTTTGGTTTCCTTCCTTTATAGATTTCATAAGGGGTTTTCTTCAGAATAGGCCTTATGAGAATTCTATTCAGGGTATAACAAATTGTGCTCACCGCATCTGCCCAAAAATGCTTAGGTAATTTTGTTTCATTTAGAAGATTCCTTGCTCCTTCTTAAAGTGATCTATTTTTCCTCTCCACAACACCATTTTGTTGTGGTGTTCTTGGAGCTGAAAAATTGTGATTAATTCCAAAATCTTCACAAAACTTTTCAAAGTGTTCATTTTGGAATTCACCACCATGGTCACTCTTAATTGAAACAATATTACAACCCTTTTCCTTTTGAATTAACTTGGCTAGTTTCTTAAAAGTTGTGAATGCTTGGCTTTTGGATCTAATAAACAATGTCCAAGTGTATCTAGAATAGTCATATACTATAACAAGTGATCTTTCTTTGTATGATGTAGGTACAAGTGAGGAGGCAAACTTGAGGACAAGTTTCTCTCAAGAAGGAGGGTATGATGGAGGATCAATGCAAGCTAAAGAGCTAGGACTCAAGCACTTCAAGATCATATCCAATCTAACTTGTATCTCTTGGAAAAGCAAGAAGAAAGCCCACAAAAGTAGTGGAAACACAAAAGGAGAGTTATCTATTTTAACAGACTAAAAGCATCCTGTAATAGATTAAAAGCATCTTTTGATACCTATAATCAATTACAAGCATCCTGTAACAGATTAAAAGCATCTTTTGATACCTATAATCGATTACAAGCATCCTGTAATCGATTAAATCAATCTGAAAAATGCAAATAGCTCTGTTTTAATCGATTACATGTCGAATTAATCGATTATTTTGGCCATATATCAGTTTCCAGGATGGATAAGAGCAAAATAATCGATTACCAAACCAAGCAATCGATTATTTAGGTTAAATAATCGATTACATGGACGAAATAATCGATTAAACTAGTTTTCAAGCTACTCTGCACATATTTGGGAGGCAAAAGTCACTTTTGTAAAGCTTGCACTTCAAGCTTCATTTAGACTTCATTTCAATTTGTATTTTCTTACATTTCAGTGACATTTAGCTTGTAATTTTGTGGCCTATATAAAGTGCCAAAACTGAATGTAACTAACTATGGTTGATCAATACAATTTCTGAAAATTGTTGTGAGAGTTTCTCTCTTGTTCTTGTTCAAGAACTTCTGAGTCTTATCAATGGCTTTCCAATGCTATTGTGGTGATTCTTCCTAGGCTTATTGGAAATCCTTTTCCATGGTGACATTCCTTACCTTCACCTTCATCCCTATCCTTCTTCCATCTTCCATTTTCTGCAACTTAAAACTCTGAAAACAGCCCCAATTATATGAGTGCTGGAACTTATGAGTTCTTGAGGTTTACTTGAAGCTTGGGTTCTATTGCAAGGAAGATTTGGGAAAACTTAGCAGCTATGGGTTCAGCTGTCATCTCATCAATATGAGATGTTCTTCTATGCCATAACCATGTTTCATTTACTTTACTCATTAAGCAATCAATTTTATGCATGAATGCATGCTCAATGGACAGAACATAAATGTTACCCTTCTTTTTGCCAATATGTGCAACTTTACCATTTTTACCTTCATGTATCAAACAAGTCTCATTGTTGAAGGTGACTTTAAAACCTTTGTCACACAATTGACTAATGCTTAGTAAATTGTGTTTCAGCCCTTCAACATAAAGCACATCCTTGATCTTAGTGGTTAAGCTGTCTCTAATGTTGCCTTGCCCAATAATTCTGCCTTTATTGTTGTCCCCATAGGTAACATATCCTCTTTCTTCAAGTACTACATCTGTGAGCATGGATATGTCTCCGGTCATATGTCTAGAGTATCCACTATCTAGGTACCATATTGATGATTTTGCTCTAAGACACATCTGCACAAATCAAATTAAAGAGAGAAATAGGGTCCCCAATTTAAGTTAGGTCCAAAGAGGTTAGTTGCTTTCTTTCTTTTATCAACCATATGCATTCACCATTTGGAACATAAAACCTTCTAGCCAAGCACTTATATGAAGTATGACCTTTTAACATACAATAATTGCAAGTTGGAGATTTTGATGTTTTAGCATGAGTAAATCTGTGATATGAAAATAATAGGAACACTCACAATAACCAAGAGGGGGATGAATTGGTTGAAACCTTGGTAATTTAAAATTAGTTCAAATCAAAGTTCAGGATCTTTATTACTTTCAAAACCAAGAAATCTTTTTACTCAATCAAATAACTCAGAATCAATTGCTCAAAACAGAACTTGTTTGACAATGGAAATGAATCAAAGAATCAATGACCAATGAACAATATGAGTAATAGAGAAATATAATCAAAGATACAAGCAATTTATACTGGTTCACTTTACAACAGAAGCTACATCTAGTTTCTTCTAATCAACACTAGATTAGAGTTCCACTATTATAAATTTCTGATTTTACAAGCTTTTACAAAACCCTCCCCTTTATCAACACTAGATAAAGAATAAAAATCTAAAACCCTATTAGAATTCTAAGGAGCAAGAACCAGAGAACACTACTCTGATCTTGAGCTAGAGAACCCTTCTCTAGAACCAAGCAAGAAGAACCCACTTTACAATATCCAATTACAACAGAAATTCAAAACCAAATTTACGCACAAGGATTAAGGAGAGAGACAACCTGATGATCTAATGAATGTTATGCACATGAATTACCAAATCAGGTTGAGTAGCAAACTAAATCAGATCATGCTTTTCCTTAACCTTGAAAAGAATCTTGCTCAAGAATCATTCAAAGACTCATTGATGTTTTGAATGAATCAAGAAGTAAAACTTTGAGAAAAATTACTTAGAAAATGCTTAGAAGGCTTGTGTATACTCAGAAATACAAAGTGGTCAAGTTGTTCAACAAGCCAAGCCTTCAATCTTATTTATAACAGAATTTGTAACTAACTGTAATCGATTAAACGCGCCTGATATTCAATTAAAATTCTTATGTAATCGATTAAAATGTTAAAGAAGTTTTCTGGGTTTCAGCAACAAGCAAAATAATCGATTAAACCAAACTGTAATCGATTAAGACAGAAAGCTATGTTTCACAAAATGAATTGTGTAATCTATCACGAATTTTGGTAATCGATGAAATCAGAAAGCAGTCATTTATGAAATGAACTATGTAATCAATTATTCTATTCTTTGTTCAATCTGGAAAAATCTTATTGAAGAGGTTTTGATGTTTTAGCATGAGTAAATCTGTGATATGAAAATAATAGGAACACTCACAATAACCAAGAGGGGGATGAATTGGTTGAAACCTTGGTAATTTAAAATTAGTTCAAATCAAAGTTCAGGATCTTTATCACTTTCAAAACCAAGAAATCTTTTTACTCAATCAAATAACTCAGAATCAATAGCTCAAAACAGAACTTGTTTGACAATGGAAATGAATCAAAGAATCAATGACCAATGAACAATATGAGTAATAGAGAAATATAATCAAAGATACAAGCAATTTATACTGGTTCACTTCTTTAACATTTTAATCGATTACATAAGAATTTTAATAGAATATCAGGCGCGTTTAATCGATTACAGTTAGTTACAAATTCTGTTATAAATAAGATTGAAGGCTTGGCTTGTTGAACAACTTGACCACTTCGTATTTCTGAGTATACACAAGCCTTCTAAGCATTTTCTAAGTGATTTTCTCAGTGTTTTTACTTCTTGCTTCATTCAAAACATCAATGGGTCTTTGAATGATTCTTGAGCAAGATTCTTTTCAAGGTTAAGGAAAAGCTTGATCTGATTTAGTTTGCTACTCAACATGATTTGGTAATTCATGTGCATAACATTCATTGGATCATCAGGTTGTCTCTCTCCTTAATCTTTGTGTATAAATTTGGTTCTGAATTCTTGTTGTTTTGGTTATTGTAAAGAGGGTTCTTCTTGCTTGGTTCTAGAGAAGGGTTCTCTAGCACAAAAACAGAGTAGTGTTCTCTGGTTCTTGCTCCTTAGAATTCTAATAGGATTTTAGATTTCTATTCTTTATCTAGTGTTGATAACGGGGAGGTTTTTGTAAAAGCTTGTAAAAACATAAATTTATAATAGTGCAACTCTAATCTAGTGTTGATTAGAAGAAACTAGATGTAGCTTCAGTTGTGAAGTGAACCAGCATAAATTGCTTGTGTCTTTGATTCTATTTCTTTATCACTCATCTTGTTCATTGATCATTGATTCTCTGATTCATATTCATTGTTCAACAAGTTCTGTTTTGATCTATTGATTTCTTGGGCTGAGTTATTTGATTGAGTAAATAGATTTCTTGGTTTTGAAAGTGATAAAGATCCTGAACTCTGATTTGAATTAGTTTTTAAAATACCAAGGTTTTAACCAATTCACCCCCTCTTGGTTATTTTGGGTATTCCTATTATTTTCATCAATCAACATTCCCCTATAGGTCTCTACTCTATTGTACCCCTCAACCTCCTCCTCAAACTTTCTCTCTCCCTCAAATGAAATACCAGCCACTGCCTCCCATACTTCTGGAGTTATTTCCATGGCAACTCCCTTTACTTGGGACCTCAGAATCCCATCCATGGAACCTTTGGCATGGGTGTAAAACACCTTGACAATTTCAGGGTAGAATGTACCCTTCATCTCCACAAATTTTCTTAACCCCTCAGTTTCTATTGCGAAAACCGCACACTACGGCAAGTGCATTGATCGTTTCAAGTAATAAAATAGGTAAGTGAGTATCGTTCTCCACAGGGATTGGGGTGAAATTCACAGTAATAATAATTCTAAGTAATTGGAAGGAACAAGAAAAGAAATTATTTTGAAGAATTTGATTGGAGTGTTGAATGTTTGAAATTAAAAACAGAATATAAATGCAGTAAATAAATCAAAGTGTTACCAATTGAAGAATAATTGTGGTCAGGCACAATCCCTTTTGATTCCCACCTCTTTCACTTAACTGGTTTATCAAGTTTGCTCACTCAAATACTATATCTTTCCTAGTTTAGTAAACCCTAATTCCTTAGCAGTTTAACCCTTTGACAACAATCCTAATTCCTTAGC
>PYAF01001038.1:133199-155432 GCA_007407185.1 Glycine tomentella
TCAGCTGACTGCATTTCAAGCATCATTTCAACTTCAACATGCATTTCTCATACCAACAATCAAATTCCATTCATGCATCATGCAGTTCATGTTATGTCTCATTTCATCAAGCTTTTATCAAAGAAATCCTATCCATCACTGTGTCCATTCACTTTTTATCTTGAAAAATTTGATGTGCTGCTTATTTATTTTTGAAAAAATCTATTAGACGTCATTTGTTCCTTGACTGTGATTTGCGAAATAATGCGTATACACAACCATTCCCAGATTTATATGTTGCTGTCCCCAGCAACCACAAATAAGGTCACAGCGCTTTGGAAAAATTTGAGCATTATTTAGAAAATCGCATTCAACTCAAACATTGATCTAAACAGCTTTTATTGGCAAAGTATAAATCAGAACTGTACTATATATATAGATGCAGTAATATAAGTGTGCAGAATGTATGAAAATGTCAAAGTGCAGAATCCAAAATAAACATAAAACCAGAAAACAAAAATAAACACGGAAAATAAAAAAATGTCCTGATCACTCCTCTCCCTCTCTTCTCTCTACAATAACTGCAGCATCTGTGGATGTAGGCTCCTGAGTGGGTAGCTCTGTAGCTGCAGCATCTGAAGTCTGTGGTGGCTCATGTGTGGTAGTATCATGTGCTGTATCATCTGAAGGAGCAAGAGGAGTCTCTGTGGTGGCTCATGTGTGGTAGTATCATGTGCTGTATCATCCGAAGGAGCAAGAGGAATCTCTGTGGCTGGAGCTACTGGTGGTGGTGGAATCTGGTACTCGGATGGAGGAATGCCAAGATGTCTGCATATGGCTCCTAGCATGCTGGTCTGCTGAGCAAGCTGGGTCCTAATGAACTCCTGGAAAGCCAAATAGGCGGGGGAATCTGTGTAGAGTGGCTCATGTCCAGGGGTGGTGGAAGAAGATGGAGCTGAAACTGGTGGTGCTTCTGCTGGTGGTGCTGGTATCTCTGCTGGCTGGGGATCTTTTGGAGCTGGCATGTCTCTGGGGCTACGGGCTGCGAGTTGCTCAGGTTTTAGCTTTGAAGCTCGGAGAACCTGCTCATCAGCTGCGGTCGCCATGATGTCCAAATAGGTCTTATGAGTCATCAATGGTGAGATCGGGACGTCCATGGGTTCCTCGTCATCAATGTGCACACCCGCATGTCGGCATAAATGTAGAATAAGGGAGGAGTGCGCTAGCCAGGACTTGCTGCTAGCGTCCTGTATCATGTGAAGAATCCTGTTGGAGAGGAGGTTAGAGATAAGGAGGTTACCATCACCTCGAAGGGTATAAAGCAGGATGGCCCTCTCAACATTCACATCAGTCATATTAGTAGAAGGTATGACTGTGTCATTCACGAACTGATGCCAGAAAGCTGCATCTCCCACCAGGTCGTGCTTCCGCAGCTTCTCTGGTATATAATCTAGCCTAGATTTGGGCTTCCAAACTGTATAGAGGCCAGTGATGACCCTGCAGATGGTGGTGGCTAGCTGGGGAACGTCATCCCTGTACATCTTTGTTAGGGCATCGGGCTGCATCCTCAGGAAGAGCTGGAGGAAGTCGCATTCCTCAAACGGATCATACTGGGTGTCCAATAGCTGCTCTATGGCTTTCTCATCAAAAGACACCTGTACACCTCTGACCCAAGACATCCTGGTCCTCCATACTGTATCTGGATCAGCATTAGCCAAAAATTCTTTCAAAATCATGTTGGAACTGGGCTCTGGAAAGGTGACAAGGCGCTACCACTGACGTCTGAGTATGACCTCTCTGACTGGGTTCCCCTCTGGCAAGACGTCCCAAATTATTTTGTTCTCTGAGATTATTTTCTTCTGAAGATACCAGGTGTCAAACTTCTCCTGGCACTCAGGGGATCTGAATCTACCCTCATCATAATCCGCAATTCGAGCCCTCTTGCTATCTCCTGCTCCTGTGGTCTTCTTTTTAGCCTTAGCTACTTGTTTTCCCTGTAACTCAAAACAAAACCAGATATAGATGCATAATTCAATAAGCTTAATTCCCAGATTTGTTTCCTTCATCAGGTCAAATCAATAATAATCAGTGATTCCCAGATTTAAAACAAATAATTTACAGGATAGTTTTTCACAAGTGAATCATTACCAATCAGTTATGCCTTTAAACTAATCACTGATCATAATATCAAAAACAACTATTCAATCAACCACAAATGTTCAGTAGAAGTGGTATTTGGCAATTCAAAATGCAGCTTGCTATGATTTGTTCACATTCAAATTCAGATATCAATCTCAACAATTCCCAGATTTAATATATTGAGTACCCCAAACCTCACCCTCAAGACAATGCAATAGTATCAATTCATAATAGAATTTAATTGCTGCATCAATATTATTTTCAAGCAATTGGAATTTCAGCATCCAATGACCAATGGATCAATTATATTGTCAACAAAAAGCACAGTCCAATTGGTTTAATTTAGTTTATTTATAAGCAAAATATGGGTCTACCATTCCCAGATTTGAGTGTCTTGCTTACACCTAACCAAGTATCATTCCATCATTTTATTCACACACCACTTCAAAATTATCACTAGGACCAATAAACAATATGCACTATGTAATAGAGAAATGAATGACCTCATATGGATTCCCAGATTTAATCCAATGAGTGTTCTTAATTCACAAGCTCAATCAAAAACATATATATATATATATATATATGCTTGATTTACCAAAATCCAATCATTTATGGTATCATTCTCACATTCCTGCCATAATAACACAGATCAGGCATTTTCACCCTAAGCATTTTGACTATTTGCAAATTCAGCCAAACATAGGTGTTAAAACAATTTATATTCATACCCTGAGACTAGCCCTAACAATTCCTAGATTTTGGGTCTTTACATGTTCAAGGCCAATTAGCAAAACAGGAACAAGGTAGATCAGGATTTTGGTTTTGCAAAATGAAAACAGTTATGGACACATGCCTTATACCTTCATCAACCAGTAAAACCAAGATTTCTTTCTATTTTAAGATTTAGGGTGGACCCTGCAATTGGTTGCAATTGTGTTCTACACTTCCCGTTTTAATTGTCAATTCATCAGGCACCATATAAGTACAATTTAGGGACGACAAAGTCATACATGTATATCTAAAATCAAGCCAATACATTTAGGCCTTATGCACATTATGACATTCAATTTATTGAAGGAACTAAATGCATATGCCAAGAATTAATCAGGATTTGACCACATTTCAATCTAATTTCTCATTCAGCCATTTTGACAAACATCTAATGGGCATATAATCAAGTTAACAAACTATGACCATTTTAATCATATCACATTCCCAATTGAACAAAATCAAGAGCAAGGAAACAAAAGACCACAGCAGTAGGTTTTCTACCCTAAGGTTCCCCAAGCATTTTATTGAAATGAATGTGGAGACATCAAGCAGTGAGCATTGGGTTCCTATTGTTTGTGGCTATACCATATTACAAAGCACTTAAGGTTCCGAAATTTACGTTGTCTCTAGCCATTGTATCAACCTTAGTCCCTAATGATTCAAGCTTTTGCAGAAAATTAAGTGTAGGGCAAAAAATGTGAGAATGAATGTGTAGAGAGAAAGAGAACGTGAGTGAGAGAAGTGAATGTACGTTTGGGTATGCTTATATGGTGTTAAAGGTAAGGGAGAGTGGCTAATGGTGATTGCTGGGGTTAGGGCGAAAAGAGTGGAGCAGTTTTGGGGAGTGAGGAGAGTGAGGCGCGAAGAGGAATTTTAAAATAAAAAAAGTTTCTGCGACGCCATGCGGTTAGCGCGGAATCTGGCGTGAGTCGTGCCATTAAGAACTGGAAAGGCTTTTGGTTTGTTTTATCCGCTCGATTCGCGCGGGATATCACGCGATCCGCGTGATTTGGCCTTGAAAGGACCCTCATCTTCGAATATCTCACGCTACCCGCGCCACAATTCACGCGATTAGCGTGGAACTTTCAAAATTAACAGCCAGGGTCGAACAATTGGCGCTGATCGCGCCACTACTCACGCTATTTGCGTGATTTAATGCAGAAACAGGTCTATGGCTTGAGCAACTCGTGCTACCCGCGCGGGATTCACACTATTCGCATGGACAAGTCGTGGACATGGCGCTGGTAGCACCATACTTGGCGCGGATCGCGTCATTTTATGCAGATGGAGCTGCCAGTTCGAACTGCTCGCGCTGACAGCGCGATATCTCACGCGGTTAGCGTGGAATGATCGTGGCTATGGCGCTGGTAGCGCCGCTCCTGGCACGAGTCGCGCCACCTTTTTTTCAGCCCTTCCTTGCTTTTTATTTAGCTTTTAATGTTATTGACTTAAATCAAATGCTACCTAAATTAACTACAATTGAAGCATGTATAATGATGGACCTAAACTATCAAAGTTTGAAATAATTTTAATGCCTAATTACTAATGTTTGTAACTAAGTAACTACTATGGAATATGCAGAAAGAAAAACACTGCAGAATGGGAAATCTACTGCTAGCAATTTTAAACAATTCTTAAAGCACTATATACACTACCAGTGTGCTTTGTTTAACGTCTTAAGCTAGACGCTTGTTCCTTTTTAATACTCAATGGCTTTGAGTGGCAGAACTTGAATTTCTGTCCACATCTCCTCCAAAATAATGTTTTAAGCGATAGCCGTTTACCTTAAAAGCTCTGTCACTATCCAAAGGTGAGATTGCCACTGTGCCATAAGGATACACCTCTCGTACAAGGAATGGTCCAGACCAACGTGATTTCAACTTACCTGGAAAGAGTCGCAGGCGAGAATTATAGAGCAGCACTTGTTGGCCAGGAACAAACTCCTTTGGACGAATTTGGTTGTCATGCCACTTCTTTGTTTTCTCTTTGTAGATTCTGGCATTTTCATAGGCAACTAACCTGAACTCATCTAATTCATTTAACTGGAGCAACCTCTTTTCATTAGCTTTTGATAGTTCAAAATTTAAAAACTTAGTTGCCCAAATTGCTTTGTGTTCAAGTTCAATAGGGAGATGGCAAGCCTTACCATAGACAAGCTGAAAAGGAGACATACCTATTGGAGTCTTAAATGCAGTCCTGTATGCCCACAAAGCATCATCTAGCTTTTTAGCCCAGTCCTTTCTTGATGTTCCAACTGTTTTCTCAAGTATTCGCTTCAATTCTTGGTTGGAAATCTCTACCTGGCCACTTGTTTGAGGGTGATATGGGGTTGCCACTTTATGCTTGACTCCATATTTGGCTAACAAGCTGTCAAATTGCTTGTTGCAAAAGTGAGTTCCTTCATCACTTATGATCGCTCTTGGCACTCCAAATCTAGTGAATATGTTCTTCCTTAGGAAGGAGACTACCAAGATGCCTCAACCCACTTGGAAACATAATCTACAGCAACCAAGATGTATTGGTTGGAGAATGATTTAGGGAAAGGCCCCATGAAATCAATGCCCTATACATCGAACAGTTCAACTTCTTGGATGTTGTTTAATGGCATCTCATCTCTACGAGAGACATTTCCTGTTCTTTGACAGCTATCACACTGCATCACAAAGTTCTTAGAATCCTTGAATAATGTTGGCCAATAGTAGCCACATTGCAGCACTTTGTGTGCAGTCCTATTTGCCCCAAAATGTCCTCCATAAGTAGAGGAATAACAGTGCCACAGGATATCCGGCACGTCGCTTTCAGCTACACATCTGCGGATAACATTGTCAGTGCATTGAAAATACAAGTAAGGGTTATCCCAGAAATACCTTCGTGAATCGTGCAAGAACTTCTTGCGCTGCTGCCAATTGAAATCTTCAGGCATAATCCCAGCAGCTTTGTAATTGGCCATGCTAGCAAACCATGGGATGAGTTGCACAACAAGCACTTGCTCATCAGGGAAAGATTCATTGATTTCCATCTCTGGTCCATCTTTCAAGTCTTTCTCCTGAATCCTAGACAAGTGGTCTGCAACCTTGTTTTCAACTCCAGCCTTGTCTCTTATTTCCAGATCAAATTCCTGCAACAATAACATCCAACGCAGCAAGTGTGGTTTTGCATCTTGCTTGTGCAGCAGAAATTTAAGAGCTGCATGGTCAGTATAAACAATTACTTTTGACCCTACTAAGTATGATCTAAACTTATCAAGGGCATAAACAACAACTAGCATCTCTTTTTCAGTTGTGGCATAATTTACTTGTGCCTCATTTAGGATTTTACTAGCATAATATATAACATGCAACCGTTTTTCTTTCCGCTGTCCTAAAACTGCACCTACTGCATAATCACTAGCATCACACATCAATTCAAAAGGCAAACTCCAATCTGGAGCAATCAAAACAGGTGCAGTGGTGAGTTTTTGTTTCAAGGTGTTGAATGCTTCAAGACAAGCATCATCAAATGTGAACTCAGTGTCTTTCTCCAGCAATTGGCTTAATGGCTTTGAGATCTTAGAGAAATCCATGATGAATCTTCAGTAAAAACCTGCATGGCCTAAGAAGCTGCGAACACCACTCACATTAATAGGAGGAGGTAATTTCTCAATTAATAACAATTTAGCTCTATCTACCTCTATTCCCATTTCAGAAATTTTGTGGCCTAGTATAATAACCTGGTTTCTAAAAAAAAATAAAAAATCCCATGCTAACAGCGTGGGATGCGGCGCCAGTAGCGTGGGATATGGCGCCAGTAGTGTGAAATTGCACCAGAAGGTCATTTCTTGCGACCTGATGGCGCAGATAGCGTCATTTTGGCGCGATTAGCGCCAGAGACGCGCCCAGTTGGCGCGGTTAGCACCGTAGTGGGGCGATTAGCGCCATAAATGCCCAGGAAGCTTTTAGTTGCGCTAATTTGACGCGAATAGCGCCATATATGGCGCAAATAGCGCTGGAACGTCGGCAGAACCAGTATTTAAAGGCCATTTTACGAAATTTTGGCCCAAAAATCATGGTTTCTCCTTCCCCACGACCCCAACCTCCATTGATGCATGCTCCAAGCTTCCTAGGACCTTGTTTGATGACCTAAACACCTCCTTGTGACCTTGATTGTGAGAAAAACACTTAGAAAGCTTCAATCCTTCATCCTTTCTCTTAAAACCTCTTGTGAGTGAGAGTTTGATTTCTCAAGAGGGAAGCTCAGAGAACTTGAGGGTGGCCGAGACTCAAGGCTTGGAACGGACACCAGAGCTCGAGGAAGCTGTCCTGAGGCCTCTCTAGTCGCCACTGAGGTAAGAAACTCAAGTTTCTCCGGTTGATTTTGATTTTGGGGTTTTCTGTGAATAGTGACCCATATGAGCTGGGGCTAGAATTAGCCTAGGGTCCTGTTGAGAAATTTGTAGAGAGCGATGAATAGATGAAGGATTAGCTTTTAGTTTCTGATTTAGATAACTTTGAAATTTGGCTCTGTGTATTTGAATAGGTTTCGTGGAATCCTAAAGCTTCCGGAGAATCAAAACAAGCAAGAAAGGTGCATATATCAAACATAAGGAGCTCCAATAGCATTCCTGGCCCAAGAAACCACAAAGCCCAAAGGAGTCTTCAGCATTAAGTCATTAGCTCGCCCAGACCACCATTCCATGTGCAATTTAGGCGCCCAAGCAAGCACAAGTACCCAGGCACCGCCCTTTAGCTCGCCCTCGGTACTTGTGCTTGCCTGGGCGCCTGAATTGCACATGGAATGGTGGCCTGGGCGAGCTAATGACTTAATGCTGAAGACTCCTTTGGGCTTTGTGGTTTCTTGGGCCAGGAATGCTATTGGAGCCCCTTATGTTTGATATATGCACCTTTCTTGCTTGTTTTGATTCTCCGGAAGCTTTAGGATTCCATGAAACCTATTCAAATACACAGCATGATTGAATCAATCTTCCGAAACTCTTAGAACTTGAGTATAAGGTGCTTCTTAACTAGGTTTTAGGGAAATTTCTAAGATAAATAAAATAAATCAAAAGATAAGTGCCAGTTTTTAAACATGAAAGTAGCTGAAATGTGGCACTTATCAACTCCCCCTAACCTAGAATCTTGCTTGTCCTCAAGCAAAGGTAAAGATATCATGCTTTAACAAGAATCAATTTGAGTTTGATCAGAACAGATTTTCAAAAAGCAGTCAACCTTTGATACTTTGAGAAAACAGTTTAATGGATTTTCATGAAATCAAAATGAGGTTAGAGTCAAATTTTACACTTCATTTCAAAAAGACCCCAGAGGAAACATGTGACTGATATCAAAACAGAGGAAAACCTCTCAAAAAGTGTTTAATACTCCCAAAGGTAAGTGTTTACTCTCACATCAATCACTGATATATCTTAGATAAAATTTGCAGTTCATTTCCCATCAAATCATAACACATATTCATCATGGATCATTAGGTCTTTTATGGCTAGGCTGGGCTAGAAAGAAATCTTGGTTTTTCTAGATATTCAAAAAACCATTAGGACTAGGAGAGCAAGCTAGAAACATAGACATTTAAACCTTTTACTTCCTATTCCTTTTCTCTTTTTCCAAGACATGTTTCTCATTTTTTCTTTTTCTTTTTCACCCAACTTTTCTTTTTTCTTTCATTTTTATTTTTCTTTTATTTCTTTCTTTCTTTTCTCTTTCTTTTTCATATAAATAACATATAACCACTGCTAAAATTCTTTTTCATAACATAACTATCCACTAAAATTTTCCATAGTGACTCACTCCCTTTTGCTCTCCTAACCTTAGGTAGGGTATGGAATTCCTATCCTAGGCTAGGGTTTGAATAAAATATCACTGTTTGGGCTCAAAGGGGTGTTCAAAGGATAAATCATTTAAGTATGTTGGGATAGCTTTTTGGCCAGTGGCTAATAATGTATTTCAAAAAGAAAGATGGCCTAAATCCTATCCATGAATCATATGCTTATAACAATTAGAAATTAATGCAAAACTTACTATAGATTATATCAGTGAGATCTCTCTGTGTATACTGTAATGTCTGTTTGGATGCACACACTCACTTGGGCTTAAGGTCTGTTTTCATGTTTTTCAACCAAATCATTTGTTTCCCTCTGAAGTTATTTATCAATTTCCATGCAAAAAGACTTTTTACCTTGATTTTGATTTTTCTGAAAAGACCATGTATTCTTGTTTTTCATTTCTCAAGGTTTCCTACAAAAACTTTATTTTTGTGGTTCTGATCTTTAAGAAAAAGTTTCAAAACATTTTTAGTTGATTCTTTTTAAAACATGACATATCAGTTAAGCCCCAAAAAAGATTTTTACAAGCATAAACAAATAGTATTTTAACATGTGTAATTTAGAAAAGAAAAACTTTTATGTGCAAGCAAAAAGAAGCAAAATATAGTAACTAACAGACAAAGTACTGAAGTTAAAACTATAAAGTAATAAAGAAATTTAAAACGATATCACTGTTTTTTTTTTGAAGTTCGTGGCTGGGAAGCTTGATGTCCTCCCTTCAGCTAATCAACAAAATCTGCCACATTCATTTCCTTGCTTTCTTCTCAACAAAATGTACCTATAACCAAATTCTAACAAAACAAATGATATTTTCAAAAAGCTAAAAATAATAAAAGACAGAATTTGAAAACACTGGGTTGCCTCCACAGAAATCACAACTTAAATTTTTTTGAACTCGATGTGCTTTGTGTGATCCTCCTTGCTGAAGTTGAGGAAGTTGGCCTATTTGCTTTGTTAAGGCCTCTATTTGTTGGGTCAAGAGCTTGTTTTGAGCCAAGATAGCATTTTGAGTATCAAGCTCTAGTACGCCTTTCCTCTGAATGGGTGACCTATCATGGTGAGACTGATAGTCACTTGCAGCTATTGAGTCGATGATCACGATTGCTTCCTCGAAACTCTTTGACATCATGGTTCCTCCAGCTGAAGCATCTAAGATCATCTTTGTTTGAGGCCTCAGACCACTGTAGAAAATATGCAACTGAGCGGCATCATCAAAGTTGTGGTTCGGGCATCTCCTCAATAGTGATTTAAATCTTGCCCAGGTCTCACAGAGAGGTTCATCAACTCCTTGAGCGAAAGTGGCAATTGCGGACTTAGCGCTGATGAATCTTGAAGGAGGAAAGAATCTAGCGATGAACTTTTCTTCTAATTCTTCCCATGTGCTTAGACTCTTGTTGGGTTGTGATTGAAGCCAAGTCTTTGCTTTACCTGTCAAAAAGAAAGGAAAAGCTCTAAGATTTACAGCTTCTGCATCCTCGTCTGATGCTCCCATCGTGCTACACAACTCCATGAAAGTAGATAGATGCGTATATGGGTCTTCATGGTCTAATACGGCGAAAGGATGAGAGCCAATGAGGCTAAGTAGTGCGGGCTTCAATTCTACAACTTTGTTATGAAACGGAGGGAAAACTATGCTATTATAATGCTTGGGCCCTTGTTGGTAGGCATAGTCTCCAAGTGTCCTCCTTGGTGGTTGTCTATCTTCTTCTCCCCCTTGATTAGCCATATCGTCTTTTATTTGTGGTGAGGAAGGATCAATAGACGAAGTGCCCTCAATGTGCTTATCAGTCTCTTGTTTCTTTTCCTTTCGAAGTTTCCTTTCGGTTTTGGAGATTTCCGGATCAAAATGAGATTTATCTGTAGACTTATCTCGCATAAAGGGAAAGGAAAGAAACTACAAGATTTTTGTTAAGCACAGAGGTTTTAAAATAACAAAGAAATATATACAAAGAAATATATACAAAAACAGGAAAGAAAATACTAAACTGAAATTTAAAACAACTTAAAGTAAACAAGCCAAATCCCCGGCAACGGCGCCAGAAACTTGTTAGGAATTTTTTACCACGGCAAGCGTACCATTGTTATCGCTGTAAGTTTCAAATTTATAAAAGTTCGTCTCCACAGGGATTTGGGTTTACGTCGGTTGAGTTAATTTAACAGTTTTCGTCGGTGATTCTCTTGAGGAGGTTCTGCCTATGTTTGCCTAAGTTTCTCTAAGGATTAGGTGTACTCTTCTTATCCCTATGCTCTTTTAATTATTTATGCATTGTTCTATTCCTTGTTGGTAATTTCATTCTACGCTGAATACTTGATTCTACTTGATCACTAGGATCACGAACTTAAATTCCTAAGTGAGATTGGAAAGTAATCTTAGGGTTTGAACTGAATTAAATTACTTGTTACGTTACGGTACTAGGAATAGAGCATAATGTTTCGATCGCATTAAACACGTGAATATGATCTTAATGCTTGGGTATTTAATTAAGTATGCGAGGAATCGATATTTAGTAAAATATACATAGGGCTTAGTTGCGAGGAATCGAGTTAAGTTTACCTAAACGTGTGCGTCAACAAGAATAGAAAATGCATAGGTAAAATCAATTAAAGGGATAAGCAAGACAAAACCTAATCCTACATTCCCTTGATTTGTATCTGTTTTATTTACTTCCCGCAATCGTTTACTTGTTTTCCGTTATCTTTATTTTACATTTTCCGCAAACAACAACAACAAATGAATCTTCGCTTTCTATCTGTACATAACTACTAAACTGTTAAATTAACTCAACCGATGTAAACCCAAATCCCTGTGGAGACGAACTTTTATAAATTTGAAACTTACAGCGATAACAACGGTACGCTTGTCGTGGTAAAAAAGTCCTAACAGCGGGGACTTGGGTGTGTGTTGATGCAGGATCAGAAGGTAGTTGCCTATGCTTCCAGGCAACTGAAACCTCATGAAGAGTCTTATCCTACACATGACTTGGAGTTAGCAGTTGTGGTATTTGCTTTGAAGATTTGGAGGCACTATTTGTATGGTGCCAAGTTGATAATGTTTAGTGACCACAAGAGTCTCAGATATCTTTTTGATCAGAAAGAGTTGAACATGAGACAGAGGCGTTGGATGGAGTTTCTGAAGGATTATGATTTTGAGCTGAGATACCATCCAGGCAAGGCCAATGTGGTTGCTGATGCTTTAAGCAGGAAGAATGTGACTGCTGCATGCTTGATGATCTCTGATTGCTAACTGATAGAGCAATTCAGAGATATGCACCTGACAGTGGCAGAAGGTGAACATGGTCTTGAGATGAGCAGGAACAAGGTAGATAATGAGCTGATCAGGAAGATCCGAGAAGCTCAGCAGCAGGATGAGGATGTGAGGGCCATGATTGGCCAACAGCATGTTTCCTGGGAAGAGCACGACTTGGTGAAATACCAAGGTCGTATTGTGGTGCCTAAGGGCGAATTGCGAGATGTCGTCCTATCTGAGGCACATCAGGGCCAGCTCAGCATCCATCCAGGAGCCACCAAGATGTATCATGACCTGAAGAGAAGTTTCTGGTGGCCAGGAATGAAGAAAGACATAGCCGAGTATGTGGCTAAGTGTCTAGTGTGTCAGAAGGTAAAGATTGAGCATCAGAGACCGTCTGGTCTGCTTCAGCCTTTAGAGATCCCTGAGTGGAAATGGGACAGTATTTCCATGGATTTCGTGGTAGGGTTACCGAGGACTCAGAGTGGATGTGATTCCATCTGGGTAATTGTGGACAGGCTGACCAAGTCTGCTCATTTCTTACCTGTGAGATCTGACTACACTACAGAGAAGTTGGCCTAGCTATATGTCAGGGAGATTGTTAGATTGCATGGAGTTCCTGATAGTATCATCAGTGATAGAGATCCGAAATTCACCTCGAGGTTCTGGGGTGCACTTCAGGATGCTTTTGGGACCCAGCTGAGACTCAGCACAGCCTACCATCCTCAGACAGATGGTCAGACGGAGAGGACCATTCAGACTTTGGAGGATATGCTGAGAGCTTGTGCCTTGGAGCAAGGTACTAGCTGGGACAGATATCTACCTCTGGTGGAGTTCTCATACAACAACAGTTTTCATGCCAGCCTGGGCATGGCACCATATGAGGCTTTGTATAGTCGAAGGTGCAGGACTTCAGTGTGTTGGACAGAGGTAGGAGAGAAGCAGCTCCTTGGACTTGATATGGTTTAAGAAACTTCTGAGCATATCAAGATGATCAGAGACAAGTTGATAAAGGCTCAGAGTAGGCAGAGGAGCTATTATGATCAAAAGCACAGACCCTTGCAGTTTGAAGAGGGTGATCATGTGTTTCTGAGGCTATCTCCAGTGACGGGCGTAGGACGAGCTTTGGGTGTGAGGAAGCTGAGTCCTAGGTTCATTGGTCCATACCAAATCCTTGAGAGGATAGGACTAGTGGCATACAAGCTAGCTTTGCCTCCCCAGTTGTCAGGGCTTCATGATGTGTTCCACGTGTCTCAGTTGAGGAAGTATGTAGCAGATCCCTCACACGTGGTAGAGCCAGACACAGTTCAGATCAGAGAGAATCTGACGAGTCCTACAAGACCCCTGAGGATTCTAGACCGGATGGAGAAACAGATCCGCAACAAGACCATTCTCATCGTCAAGGTGCAATGGGAAGGCAGGACACCTGAGGAGGCGACTTGGGAACGAGAGCAGGAGCTGATGCAGTTATACCCCGAGTTGCTTGACAGGTATGTCTCTGAATTTTGCGGACAAAATTCTTAAAAAGGTGGGGAGCATATAATAACCTGGTTTCTTAAAAAAATAAAAAAATAAAAAAAAAATCCCATGCTAACAGCGTGCGAACGGCGCGGTTAGCGTGGGATGCGGCGCCAGTAGCGTGAAATTGCACCAGAAGGTCATTTCTTGTGGCCTGATGGCGCGGATAGCGTCATTTTGGCGCGATTAGCGCCAGAGACGCACCCAGTTGGCGCGGTTAGCACCGTAGTGGCGCGATTAGCGCCATAAATGCCCAGGAAGCTTTTAGTTGCGCTAATTTGGCCCGAATAGCGCCATATATGGCACGAATAGCGCCGGAAGGTCGGCAGAACCAGTATTTAAAGGCCATTTTATGAAATTTTGGCCCAAAAATCATGGTTTCTCCTTCCCCACGACCCCAACCTCCATTGATGTATGCCCCAAGCTTCCTAGGACCTTGTTTGATGACCTAAACACCTCCTTGTGACCTTGATTGTGAGAGAAACACTTAGAAAGCTTCAATCCTTCATCCTTTCTCTTAAAACCTCTTGTGAGTGAGAGTTTGATTTCTCAAGAGGGAAGCTCAGAGAACTTGAGGGTGGCCGAGACTCAAGGCTTGGAACGGACACCAGAGCTCGAGGAAGCTGTCCTGAGGCCTCTCTAGTCGCCACTGAGGTAAGAAACTCAAGTTTCTCCGGTTGATTTTGATTCTGGGGTTTCCTGTGAATAGTGACCCATATGAGCTGGGGCTAGAATTAGCCCAGGGTCCTGTTGAGAAATTTGTAGAGAGCGATGAATAGATGAAGGATTAGCTTTCAGTTTCTGATTTAGATAACTTTGAAATTTGGCTCTGTGACCTGTATGTGAGGCCTTTGTGATAAATCATTTGTGGAATTGAGGCCATTCCAGAGCCTAGGTTAGGTTTGTATTGAGCCTAAAAGGCTAATGGAATGGTGCCTTGACTGAGGCTTAAACCATTTTAGGGATATGTTGAACTAGGGGCTATTGTGAGCCAGAGCCCAGATATATGATGTGCTTTGAGTCTAGGATGACTCAGAGGCTTGGCTTTCAGCCTTGGGGGACCTTGTATGGTCTGTGAACAGCCTAGTGTGGGCTGAGTTGATTGAACCCTAGGATAGTGGAATTCTATTATGCTATATTCTACGTTTGAATGTCTGTGGACTGGTTTTGATATTAGCATATGCCTTGATTAGGGCGTGATATTGAGACTGTTGGTGGCGAGAGCCACAGACCTGGGAAGGATCTACAGAGTGATACCTTGCCAGGTAAGTTCAGTGTTCTTGGGGATGAATTCCCGCATGGTTGCACACCACACTCCGGGGGAGTGATGGTCATGATTCTTGATGCATGCATTGGCTGTGACATTTCTTATGATGATATGAGTGTATCTATGTTGGATGAATGCATACTGTGATTGTGATAGATCTGTTGGCCAATAGATAAATATAGGCATTGAGGTTTCTCTGCCCTGTATTTAGGCGTTGAGGGTTCTCCGCCGGGCATTGAGGGTTCTCTGCCATGAAATCATGCGTTGAGGGTTCTCCGCATTGCGTTGAGGGTTCTCCGCTAGGCATTGAGGGATGCTCTGCCGCAAGAATAGAGCAGATAGCTGCTCCATGTTGATTTGAGGGCCAGAGGGCCAAGCCAGAGGGCCATGTTTGATATGTTTGCCTAATGTGTGTATTGTGATTTGTGAGCCAGGGTGGGAATGATGTCCCAAGGACTCTGAGCTTACTGAGATATGTTATCTCACCCCGTGTGGGGATTTATGATTTCAGGTGACTCTTCTGGACGAAGAGAGCAGTCTCAGGGCAGGAGGCCCGAGTAGAGACGTTTCTGCTTGACTGAGAAGCAGCAGATGGAGCTTGAAGGCTCAGACTTGTTTTGATTATATTTTGTACCCTTGATAAGGGATGGTGTAGGTGTACACCTGATACATGTATAGTTCTGTATACCCTCGATGAGGGCAGATATTTTTTTGTATCACCACGATGTGGTGTGGACTGTGATGTATATATGGTACAGGACTATTTATGATATATATATATATATGAGACTCTTCCCTGAGTATTTTTGTTGTATATTTGGTTATCTGCCTGTATGTTCAAGTTATCTGTCTTTATGTTGTATGATATGAAAAGAAACTGGATCAGCAGGGGTGTGAAATATAGACTTTGTGTATGTGTGTATTCAATGAGTTATGTTTATTCCATACATAATGAATCAAGAAAACGATTTTGTGCTTCCGCTGAGGTTTTAAAATCATATTTTAAGCGCTAAACTGATATTATTAATGATAACACATCGAAGGCCTACGGGGTGTTACACCTAGCACTATGCCTTCCCTTACCATGAAATGGCATTTTTCCCAGTTTAATACTAAATTAGTCTCTTGACATCTTTTTAGAACTTTAGCTAAGTTAGCTAAGCAAGAATTAAAACAAGGGCCAAAAACAGAAAAATCATCCATAAATACCTCAAGCCCTCTTTCTACCATGTTAGAGAAAATGAAAGCATGCATCTCTGGAAGGTTGCAGGTGCATTACACAATCCAAATGGCATTCTTCTATAAGCAAACACCCCAAACGGACATGTGAAGGCTGTCTTTTCTTGATCTTCCGGTGCTACTGGGATTTGGTTATACCCAGAGTAACCATCAAGGAAACAATAATAGTCATGATCGGCAAGTCTTTCAAGCATTTGATCCATGAATGGAAGTGGAAAATGATCTTTTCTAGTTGCATCGTTCAGCCTACGGTAATCCACACACATCCTCCAGCCTGTGATGGTTCTTGAGGGAATCAAGTCATTGTTGTCATTTTGAATGACCCTCATGCCTCCCTTCATTGGAACAGTTTGGACTGGACTTACCCAAGGTGTGTCTGAAATTGGATAAATCATACCTACATCTAAAAGCTTAACAACTTCTTTCCTTACCACTTCTTTCATTATAGGATTGAGCCTTCTTTGTGGCTGCCTTACAAGTTTAACATCAGTTTCCATTAGAATTTTATGAGTACAAAAGGAGGGATTTATACCTTTCAAGTCTGAAATAGACCAGCCTATGGCTGACTTTTGCTCCTTAAGTACTTTGAGCAGTTTTTCTTCCTCAAATCATTCCAGCCCTCTGTTAATGATGACTGGATAAGTTTCATTCTCACCTAGGAAGACGTACTTCAGATGTTCCGGTAGTTCTTTCAAATCAACTTTAGGTGCTCCAGTTGGGATGTCATCTTCCTTCTGCTCTAGCTTTTCTAGCACAGCTTCTGCTGTGTTTTCTGCAGCTGCAGGGCTGGATTCTGCAGCAAATATTGTTGCTGCACTTGCTATCTCCTCTGCTGCATAATTTCCTGTAGCAAATGATTTTGCTTCTGCATGAATTGCTGCACATTCTGCTGTTGCAACTGAGTTTTCTGCTGCATATTTTTCTGCATAATTTGTTGTTGCAGCAATTTCTACTATATCCTCAGTTTTAGTTGCTTTTAAACCTGTTGTAATACCTGCACAAATAACATTATCCAACACATCTAGCCTAAAACAATCATGTTCATCAGCTAGATGTTTCATGGCATCAAACACATTGAACTCAACAGATTCATCATTCAATCTTAACTCAAGCTTTCCCTGCATTAATGTTTCCTATGGATATAGGGATGTTAAAACTTCCAGGATCTTTCAATTTGGGTGGAAGCTTCCTTTGAATGATTGCACTACACTCCTCAGTGAGTGCTATGGTTTCACAATCTTGCAGCTTATGTTTCTTAGATAGAAGTTCTTTCATGAATTTTGCATAATTGGGCATATTAGCTAATGCCTCAGCGAATGGTATATTAATGTGCAACTTCTTACACATATCTAAGAACCTGGCAAATTGTTGCTTCTGCAATTGTTGCTTGGTTTGCACCGAATATGGAGGCTTTTCAAAGCGAGAAAAGTCCCACTTCTTTGGTTGAGGTGCAGAATTCTGCTCTTCTAAATTTTCTATAGCTTTTTCTTTTGATGGTTCAGCTGTTGTAGGTTTATTCTCAGCTTCCTTTCGATTCACCTCAACTTTTTCTAGTGTAGTCAGTACCTTACCACTTCTGGTTGTGATGGCCTTGGCATGTTCCCTTGGGTTTATAATTGTATCACTTGGAAATTGGCCTTGTGGTCTCTCAGCCAACTGTTTTGCAAGTTGACCAATCTGGTTTTCCAGATTTCTAATGGAAGCATCTTGGTTGGTTCTGTGAGCTCTTGTTTCAGCTATAAATTCTGCTGTTATTTTTTACAGCTGCAACACTACCTTTTCAAGTTCAGAGGGCTCCTTGTTGGGAATAGGAGGGGGCTGCAAGTAGTTGTTAGACTTGTAGTCTAGGCCACCTCCTTGAAATTTCCTTTGATAGTTGTTTCCTGGAGCAAAATTATTGTAGTTTCTCTGATAAGGCTGCTACTGCCTCTGCTCATTCCAAACTCCATTAACCTGCATCGTGTCAGCTCCAACAAGAATAGGGCAAACATTAGACTCATGCTCACCTTGGCAGTACTCACAGATTACATGTGGTTGGCTAGCTGCCACTTGTGCTGCAGAAACTTGCAATCTATCAATTTTTTCAGTCAATTTGGCTAGTTGTTGTGCCAAAATTTTCTGTTCTGCAAGCATTGCATCATTAGTGAACAGCTAGATTGGTTCTCTCTTTGGCTGGTGTGTTATGCTTTCGTTCTCATTCCGAGCCAAAGAATTAATAAGCTCCTATGTTTGAGCTGCTGTTTTAGACCTTCTAGTACCCCCTGCTGCAACATTAACGATCATACGTGTTTCAGGAGTCATACCATTAAAGAATATACATACCTGCTTACCTACAGGCATATCATACTGTGGACATCTCCTGATTAGTTCTTGGAATCTGTTCCAAGCAGCACATAGGGATTCTCTTCCATTCTGAGTGAAATTGGTGATTTCATTCACCAACCGATTATATTTATCCATGGAAAAGTATTCTGCAAAGAACCTTGAGACTAAGTCCTCCCAAGTTGAGATGGTATTGGATGTTTGTTGGTTCAGCCATCTCAATGCATTTCCCTTAACAGCAAAAGGGAATAAGCTTAATCTCACTGCATCATCTTAGACCCCTTGGTGTCTGATAGTGTCACAGATTCTGAGAAATCTGTCAATGAAGTCATGTGGGTCTTCAAAGTCCTCCCCTCCAAACTGACTGCGTTCCACCAATGCTATTAATGAAAGGTTTATATCAAAGTGATTAGCTTGTATTGGTGGCCTCACAATGCTGGAGTTGGGTCTTGTGAACATAGGAGCCAGAATATCCTCCATAAGTTCATCCTCTGGTCTTGGCTGATTATTTCTTTGTTCAGCCATCTCTGCTTCTGACCCTAATTCAGGGATTGAATCAAAGTCAAAATCTTCAACTTCTCTCCTTCTTTGTCTAGCTAGTCTCCTTCGAATTGTTCTTTCAATTTCTGGATCAAGCTGCAAATCCTCAGAACTAACTGATCCTCGCATAAACTTAGAGAGGCGATTAGTAACAAAATTCCCATCACAAAGATTAAAAATTACTGTAAAAATTCTGTTAACCAATCCCCGGTAACGGCGTCAAAAACTTATTGCGAAAACCGCACACTACGGCAAGTGCACCGATCGTTTCAAGTAATAAAATAGGTAAGTGAGTATCGTTCTCCACAGGGATTGAGGTGAAATTCACAGTAATAATAATTCTAAGTAATTGGAAGGAACAAGAAAAGAAATTATTTTGAAGAATTTGATTGGAGTGTTGAATGTTTGAAATTAAAAATAGAATATAAATGCAGTAAATAAATCAAAGTGTTACCAATTGAAGAATAATTGTGGTCAGGCACAATCCCTTTTGATTCCCACCTCTTTCACTTAACTAGTTTATCAAGTTTGCTCACTCAAATACTATATCTTTCCTAGTTTAGTAAACCCTAATTCCTTAGCAGTTTAACCCTTTGACAACAATCCTAATTCCTTAGCGACTTCTATCAAGCTTGTAAAAGACATTAGCATATGGTTTGCCTATTTCTGATTACTCAGAGAATAAATCTTTTCTAACTTAGTTAATCCCTAATCCCTTAGTGAATTAACCCTTTAACCTGAATCGAAAACCTAATTCCTTAGTGAAATCTATCAAGTTAAGCATTTAAAGACTATATTATAAGTTCTGCAGTCACGCATCCCTATCCCTAGGTAATGAACAACTGTTACTTTACTAAGGTCAGAAATTAGAACCCCAACGTCCCCATTGCGAATCCTAATCCTCAATATCTAAATAGAATGGCCAATTCTAGATAAGAATAAAACAGTGAAGAACAGAGTAAAATAAAGCAATCAAGAAATTCTCATTCAATACCAGTTAAGTTACGGAGGAGTTCACATCAGTTTATGGCCTTCCCACCATACAATATTTAGCCTGCCATAGGCCTCAAGAACATCAAAGCTGTTGAATAATACATAGTTCTGCTGAAACCCTAGCCTTGATTCTTTAATTCCAGAGGTTTAGAAGGATGGAATATGGTTGATAGGTGGTCTCCCAGTGTATATCTTCAGTTCCCAGAGGCTTTGTATTTATAGAATGATTTAATTACAGTAATAAAGCCTAAAGCAGTGCCAAATTTCGAAACAGATAAATTAATTAAGGAAACAGAATCTCTATGGCGCGATCCGCGCAGATTCCTGCGCTAACCGCGCGGCATGTTCGAATGGATGGCGCTGATCGTGTGGTAGTCCACGCTGGTAGCGTGGAGTCTTCGAGTTGAATGGCCTGATGCTGGACTTCTGGCGCTGATGGCGCGGCTTTGGCGCGATCCGCGCTGTGGCTTCGAATGATCAGTTCTAACCGCGTGGAAATGGCCCGACTGGCGTGACTTCTTCGAGTTGAGAGGCTGGCCTTCTAGCATCTGGAGCTACTGGCGCAAGGTTCCGCGCTGATTGCGCGGCTTGTTCGAATCTGATGCTTGTTGATTTGTATATGGTGCGACTCGCGCGGGATCTAGCGCGATCCGCGCGAGACCTTGAATCTTGTTTTCTTCCTTCTTTTGCGTTGAACTTCCTCTTTTTAACCTGAAATTGCACATATGGTAATGAAATGAGATTAAATCAAACTTAATAATAAACTATCCTATTCTAATCTATTTTCTTAATCATTTAACTAAATTATAACCTAAAACTATCCTAAAACTGAGATGTGTTTGCAACACATCAGTTTCAATAAAAGCAGGGAATTGGAAGCCTTCCCTACTAAACCAGTCTAATTCTAGGTGTTTGGGGGGACACACTATCTTAGTGGCATTGAATTGGAGATAAGTCATTCTGTCCCTTTCTGCAGGGAACCAATGATCCAACCTACTAACCACTGGGTTAGAGGTTTCTCCAGCCTTTCTCTTAGAGGTTTTAACTCTCTTAGAGGTATACATCTTTTGGGCAGAGTTTACTAAACTTAAACAGAAGAAAGACACAATGAAGATTGAAAGAGAAGAATGAAGGTAGGTGTGATTTCTTCTTTCACAATAGGTTGTATTTATAGAGATTTTTAGGCTCCAAGTATTTGAATTTTGAATTAAGGAGCAGTTAGTACGAATTAGATCACTATAGGGGATTTAAATTTGAATTAGGTTGGAGTTGGACAGTTACACCTTCCAAGAAAATCTGTCAGATTTTGCAGTAACTCCATGAATAATCGATTAATTCCTTGTGTAATCGATTAATTCGTAAGCAAAATCACTTTCTGCAGATACAGTAATCGATTAATTCATAACGTAATCAATTATTTTTGTAAAATTCATAGGTAGAAGACAAAGTGTAATTGATTATTTTATGCTTTTATCAATTATCACAGAGAAGTTTGAATTTCAGAAACATATAGAAGTTTGTGTAATCGATTAATCCGACATGTAATCGATTATTCTAGTAAAATTTGAAAAAATGATTCTCAGTCATTTAATCGATTGCCATTCATTAATTATTCCAGTGAGCTTTCACTTTGAAATTTTTTTTATCAGTGTAATCGATTAATTCGACACTTAATCGATTATTACAAAAATATTGAATTTTCTAAAGATGAGTGTTTAAGAAGAATAATTGATTATATTGTTTATGTAATCGATTATATAAGCACATAATTCATTCTAATTCATGATTTAAGTGAATTTAATTGATCAATACGACACTTGATCGATTATTACAGAACAAGTATCAGATAAGACAGGCTTTATGTAGCCTAACTTGGAAATTTTGAGATTTTGTGATGAAGGATTCAGTTTATAAAGCATTTTGTAACACCCTCCTGATTTACTATATATGTGCACTTTCTTATAAATATGCATTCCTAGACGAATGACATAAATGCCCCTGGATATTTTTGAAATTGACCAAAATATCCTTAGACAAATTCACAAATGACAGTTAGGTCCCTAGGGTAAATGACACAAATGCCCTGAACATTTGTCCAAATGACCAAAATATCCTTATAGCTCTGATAAGGTCATATAAGCCCTAGTAAGGTCCTGGAAACCTGATAAAATATAAAGTAATCCTAGATAAGCAATTATTGATGTTATTTGCGAAGAAAAACCATAAGATAGAATTATTAGAAATTTTGAAAGATAGTTCAAGAAAAAATTGAATTTAAAATAATCTAGGTTCGGTTAAAACACAGAAGAAAAACAGATACAATCTAGGAAATTTTCTCTTCATTATAGTAGGATGAGATTGGTTAATAAGTAGTCTAAATCTTTTACTAATTAAAAACCAAAT
>PYAF01001038.1:176916-189618 GCA_007407185.1 Glycine tomentella
GAATGATTCTTGAGAAACATGTGGTTTAACACTTGGTTTTTGGCAAGATATATTGAAAGTTTTCAGGTTTATAAAGCTTGTTCAAACAATGGCTTTTCAAATTGATCCCCAAGTATTTGTGCCTAATCAAATTGAAGATTTGGCATGTTTAAAGCCAAAAAGGGGGAGATTGTTGATTCAGATGAAGCCAAGCATCAATAAACAAAGATCAAGCTTCAAGGTTTTGTGCTTTCAACATGCTCAAAGGAAAAGTTCCAAAGAAAGCTTGAAGACCAATTTGATTAATGTAAAAGGGAGTTTATGATCTGATAATCCAATTGAGCATATAATGCATGAATCATTCATCTAGGATTGTTAGGATTAAATGATTAAGTAAAAACAATTTATTAGAAAGGCACTTAAGAAGCAAAGTTTTTGGAAAAATAAAGTTGCATTATTAATAATTGATTACAAGGCCAGTAGCATCGATTATTTTGTTCTTCGTGCCCTTTAGAAAACAAATCATGATCATTGTAATCGATTACATATCGGATTAATCGATTACTCAAGCTTTTTATGAAAGATGGAACTCTATGTCTTAATCGATTACAGAATATGGTAATCAATTACATGTTTACTTAGAAATACATGAACTGTTGGTATTTAATCGATTACACATCGTGATAATCGATTACATAGTTCATTCTTGAAAATATGATCACTCTGTCTTAATCGATTACATAAATAGGTAATCGATTACATGCTATTACATGCATACATGAAGAAATCATGGCTCTCTGTCTTAATCAATTACGTATCGGAATAATCGATTAAATGATTCGTTCTTGAAACTCAGTTCATATTTTAAACATTTTAATCGATTACTATCTTGCTTTAATCGATTACATATACTAAATAATCGATTACTGGAGCGTGTTTAATCAATTATTTTCAGTTAAAATGTCGTTATAAATAGAACCTCTCAGGCTGAGGTTTGTAACTTTTGAGATTTTGAATTCTGGGCAATCACAAACTTTCTTGAGCTTTCATTAGTGAGTTTTCTGAGTTACTAAACACATAGGCTTCACAAATTCATATGATTGATTGATTCAAGAGTATGAAGCATCATTGATCATCAAAAGCATAAGGAAAGGAATGCATTGAGACTCAATATATAGTAAATATGCACATGGTTTATTTTTGAATTCCCTTGAAGATTTCTATCCCGTGGGGATAGGTTCTCCTAACATTTTTCGCAACATATACACATACCATGACATATTACTTTCACATATACTCGTTGACATCATGCATTTAGTCACAATATCAATCATGGGTACATTCATTCATTTAAAAAACAATAACATCACATGACTTCATTCGTCAAATCATAAGTATAAACATGAATCATCGTACTACCACTCATTATGATATGAATATTACACTCATTTTTCCTCTTTCGTTACTATGACGTTCATAGAGTATAATAATCATGTATAGAGTTGTATTAATACTATTAAGTTGGTTCTTATCTCGTTAGAAAGATAAGGCAATTATCTATAAATTCTATGTTAACCTCAAAATCCCTTTCAATCGTTTAGAAACCTAAAATTAGGAAATATACAAATTGACCTCATAATTATGACAACTTAACCATTACTTACTAAAGTTGCAATATATGGAGTTATATAAATCCTTTTTGAGTGAAATGAAATCCCTTAACTATATAACATCCAGGTATCCAAATATTATGAAGAACAAAAAGTCTAATTCTATCATTTAAGTACATGTTTAGGTGTTCTAAGTTAACATTTTCTATCAGAAAATCAGCACGTGCATCCAACATCAATTATCAAATTCAATTTCAAGAACATCAAAATGATATAACATCAAAACACACAACAATGAAATTTACCCAAATCATAACAAAACAAAGTGCTTTAAGGTATTTATAACCCATCCAAGAAAATAAACTTGCTATAATCATAAACCTAAGATCATGCAATCTACTCGTGGCTCATTACCACTCATACAACAAAAGAAAAAGAGAGAACCCACTCCCCCTAACCTCAAATGAAGCAATTCCTCAACAAGGAAAAGGAAGACTATCACGTGATCACTCCCAAGAATGCATTGACCCAATAACGTCATCCACCATGATCTCCACGACAACTCTTATTATGGCAAAAACTTGTTTGTGATTTAATTTAAAACGCAATCTCAAGCCGTCTAAATTCCCCGAGTTTGGAAACTCAAAGGAAAAATATAAAAATATTGATTGAGGGGCTCCGCGCCTAACACTGATCAACTTAACTCTTTGGTGCATATAAGACTTGTTGGTCTCCTCTATATATAGGGGAAGAAAAGGGTTCATGAGGTTATTTTGTCCAATGAGGGACTTAGAGCATTTTTCATGATCAAGTGACCTGCTTTGGAGCTGATTTTCTCTAAGATAGAAGTTGATTTTGGTTTCTAAGGTGTATGAATAAATTGTAGATTTTTTAGCAAGCTTTCCAACGACATAAAAAACACCTCAAATAGACAACTATAACTCAATATATGACATGGTCTATCTAGGATTGTCATCATAAAACTAACACTAGACTTAGACAACTTTTCAAGACTTTTTAACTATAAGAAGTTAATCTAATACTATTCTAACACCAAATATAATATAATAAAGACGACGACAACAATAATATACACAAAATATACACGTGTGTAGGAACACACACTATCACAACCTTATTATTGGAAGGAGGAATGACTATGCTACTGAACTGTCTTAGGCCTTGTTGATTAGCATAGTCACCAAGAGTCCTCCTTGGTTTTCTATTAGCTTTTCCTTCATCCTCCCTTCTATTATCTCTCTCTGCTCTTTCTGCCATGTTGTCTTTCAACAGAGGTTTGCAAAAGATGTATAGCCTATAGAAGAATACTTGTTCTGTAGCCTTTTAGCTGCTTGTTTCTTTTTCTGTATGTTCTTCTTTTCAGTCTTAGTAATTTATGGATAAAAAAGCAATTGATTTGCAAGAACTTTACTTGGCATAAAAAGAATAGAAACGCAACTACAAACAACCTGTAAGCACTAAGGTTTGTGAAAACCAATTATAAAGAAAGTATCTATACAAAGGCAAAACAAGAAAACAAGAAAAACAAAGAAAAATGCCTATCAAACTGAAAAACACAATCTAAAAGAACTGAGTAGGCAACTCAAGTCGTTGACAATGGCGCTAGAAACTTGTTATACTTTTGGCAAATGTACTAATGGTCGTCACATTTTACACAATTTGTAGTTAAGATTGTCTCCTTAGCGACTTGAGTTACTTAGTTCCTTGGATAATAGCAAATTGTTCAATAGTCATATACATGATATTTGATTAAGAATTCATTGGTTTGTTGCGCAAAAGTAAATAGTGTAAAAGTTGCAAGCATATAATTCTAAGAAAAACTATGAAGAAGGTTTTTATTCAATCAAGGAAAACATAAGATTGGATTTCATCCTTCGACTCTTCAATATCCTAATGAAATTTACGCATATAAACCATTCTCTATCATTGTTGATGCACACGCTAAATCATACCATATTGACTCCTCGCATATGACATTTCTAAGAGTAATTATCAAATACTGATTCCTCACATATTCAATAATTATTCCAGAATTAACAACAAATGTAAGATTACAATCAATACTCTATGATATATTCCTCGCAACATAACGTAGAGAGTAACTTCATCCAATTCAGACTCTCAAGACTACTTTCCAGTCAAACTTAAGATCTAGATTTATGAGACTATTGATCGGATAGAATCAAGCATAAAGAACATAATGAAATCATCAACAACAAATAGAAACGATTCTTATATATATATATATATATATATATATGTCAAAAGATATACATTAGAGTATGAAAATTACATCCAATCCTATATAGAGAGAACTAGTCGCTCATGATAGCGGTGACAAGATCAACAAGGGAAGAAGAACACCTCCATGATCCTTCCTCTTGATGTCAAACGATTTCCCATATGTTTCTCTCAGTTTCTCTTTAGAAACTCTTGAAATTGAATCTCTCTTTCCTTGTTTGCGTCCTTTTGAGTTTTAAACAAGTAGATTTAATGAATATTCGCCTAGGTGAGACATTTTCGCCTAGGCGACTGGAAGACTTTAAGATGTAGAAAACTTGGGTCACCTGGGTTACTGATTCTTGCCTGGGCAAGTCTTTGACAGTGAGTAGATTTGTCCAGGAGAGCCATTCTCATCTAGACGGCAAAACCCACTGGACGAACCCCTGTTTTTACAGATTTCATTTACTCGGACGACTTTGGTCTTGCCTGGGCGAAGAAGTAGGGCACTTTAAAACTCCAAGTACTTAGGAATCAATTCCTCATTACTCCAAAAATGCTTTCCACTTCTTCCACCTTGCTTCCATCATATATCAATTTTTTAATATACAAAATTTGCAATAGAAAGAGTTGGATAAACCTTCAAATTATAAACAAAATATTTAAATATATTTTAACTACCAAATGACTCAAAATTAAAGGAAATTTATAAGAAAAGTGCTTAAATTCATAAGATAAGTGCCATGGTTCAAATTAGATATTAACTATAATATTACATTTATTATCAACCACATGCAAAATTACAAACGACGTGATTTCAAATCAAGTAGTCTTTGGAGAAATTAGATGGGACGGAGGTTAGGGGGTCTCCCACCGTGGAAAAGAGGATATGAATTGTTGGATGGGGTTGTCTAGGGTGGGAGAGGTTGTTAGGTCTCTCACGCTGGGAATATTTTGTCAGCCATTCGATCTGGCTTTGTCTTAAATCGTGTGGCGACTATTCTGAAAGGCATACATACCGTTTAGGAGGGGAACATAGGGTAGATTATTTTAAAACAATGTAGTCGTCGTCGATGTGACGTGTGTACTTTCCTATCTGAAAAACGTTCAATTTCGGAGGCACTTTTGGCACCGTGACAAGAAAGAAATAAGAAATGAGTCAGTTTGTTGGGCAGAGGGCAATCCTGTTGGAGAGCTGGAGGTGGTGTGTAGCTTTGCGGTTCTTTAGTTGAAAGGGGGGTTTGTTCTCTGTATGTTCCAACCATTTTTTCCCCTCTTTTTTAAACCCTTAGATTTCCGGTTGTGGACTTGTTGCGTGCTTGCCAACTGTTGTCGTCGGCATAGTTACGAAGAGGATACCCAACACAAATAATTTTTGGTCATGAAGTCTGGTGAGGTAAGTATTTTTATTTTTTTTTGTACGAACTTAAGACATTGTTCATTTATTTTTATAAATATTTATTAATTTTTTTTAAAAAAAAATTGTTAACTGCTAGGGTTTGGAGAACGAATCAGTTGATGGTATTTCTGATGAAGAAAATTATGGTGACAATGAATTTGAGGGCTTCGAAGAGTGGATATGATGATTTGGTAGAGAATGGATCCAAGGGTTTCGAATATGGTAGGTTTGAGGATTTTGGAGGTCTGAGTGGGCATTGTTTGAAGATGTTGTGGATTCAAGCAATGTAGAAGATTCTATAATGATAAATGACAAGAATGACATCTTAGAGGTTGATTTGGCCATTCTGTGTTGTTATCGAGAGGCTGAATTTTGTGGATCTTGAAACTGCATATATCTTCTACCATAATTATTCAAGAGTAATTGGATTTTCAATCCGTAGAAGCCATGTTATTAGAAACATGTAAGGTGAAACTATCCAGCAAACTTTATTATGCTCCAGGGCTGGTTATAAAGAAGATAGGTGAGTCAGTGACGGGACGAAAGCGAAAAGCCAAAAATGGCACGAGGTGTGATTGCAAAGCTTTGATGTGGGTGCACTTGAGGACCCCATCTCATCGATGGGAATTGAGTGCATTCAACTTTTGCCATCGCCATACGTTGTTGGAGCAACATTTGTCTGGTTTGATACCTGGCCATCGAAAAATGAGTGAAGTTGACTTCTTGTAAATTCAGAACTATCAGAAGGCTGGCATTCGACCTCCACAAAAGTTGGGGCACTTGCAAATTTAGCAGGTGGTTATGAGAAGGTAGGATTTGTTATGAAAGATAATAATCAATTCGGCCGAGAGAGGCGAGCACAATCATCTGATGTAGCCGGGGCACTTAAATATTTGGGTGAGTTGTCTAAGAATGACCCATTGTTTGTTGTTGCATATGTTGTGGATGGTGAGAAATTGGTTTCCTAAAATCATTTCTTACCTTTGTTTTCTTTCTTTTTTACATTATGAATTCGGTTTTTCAGTAGTCTTTTTTTTTCTTTTTTTTTTTTACCTTTTGTTTTAATTTTTAGTTTACTAATTTATATATATTAATTATAAAAAAATATAATTTATCTAGAATTAAGTAAAAACTTGAATACAAAGTACATCTTTAAATTGATTAATAGACCAAACTCAATCTTTATATATTTTTTACATATTTATTAACATATTTTATTTTTTTACATGTTTCTTTCCTTATCATATCATAAATCCTATACAACTTATATTTTTTATGATTAGTTTTTTTCTCTCTCCCTAGATGTCTAACAATAATATTGTGAATGTTCATTAAATATTTTTTCCTATCAAATGATATCACTTATCATATTTATACATATTAAATATTTTGAATTACTGAGAAGAGACTAACATTGAATAAAATTTTAAAAGTCACTTTTTAAATTAGAAAAATATTTAAATTAATGGTAAAATGTATTTTTTTTTATTTTCAAATTTTAATTTAATAAAAACATTTAGCTTGTTAAAAATAAATGGAAAAAATATAAATGATAATAAAAAGAAAAGAGAATGTAGCAAATTAGCAAAAGAAGATTAAAAATATAGCAACAAGTTGAATTGAACTAAAATATTTAAATTTGAATTAATACAACAAAATTTAAAAAATACAAAGAATATGACATAAATTCAACGTTGTTGGCTTGAGCCTTACAGTGGGGACAATTTTTCGTTGAATGACCTAGAATGCAACACACAAAACATCGCTTTAGTTGACCTGATTCTCGAATATCCCTTGGTACTTCTTTTCTAGTCTGGAGCGAGGTAGATCATTGGCTCATGACACAGTTGTCAATAGACTTTGTTGCGTAATTCTCCAAACAATCCTTTGTATACGTTGGAAACATTTTCCAACATATACACAGGATGTATGTAAGTTTTTATACTCATGATGAGCATGCATACAAGCAGCAATAACACGAGAACAAGACATGTGCAATTTCTCAAATTTGCCACAGTCACGCCACCATTCATCCAGTTTGACTGTGAAATCTCCAATAGGCCGAACCTCTCGCAGGTTTATTGTCTTCTGGACCAAGAATCGTGTGTCACATCTTTGATGGTCTTGTTTAGTACTTTTGTATAAAGTTGGCCAGATGCAAGCATTGTTGCAGCTTCTCTTCCTCTTTTGTTGAGCAATATATTACACCTTACATATGTTGATTTTACTAGCGCACATATTGGTAGATTTCTTAAGTACAAAATTAATCGACTCAGCAAGATTGGTGGTCCTGTGAACTTATCGTTGGCCACCAGGCAAGAGTCCATTTTTCTCGCAAAATCTCACTGAGCCAATTAATTGCTGGATCAACATATGCTTCCTCCCTCAGAATGTTGTAGTAGTGATTGAACATAGGCTCCGTCCTTGCATATGCTGAGTAGTTATAAACATACAATTTCAATATTGTGAGTAGTAGAAAATAAAGTGATATTTAATATGAAGAGAAAGAAGTTTGACACTCACCCATATTGATAGTTAATTTTTTGATGGGATTTTTGTTGTACCTCCTCATATAATTATGAGCAATGTGTCAAATATAGAACATATGCACAAAATTTTGTGTCGTCCACCCATTATCACGTCTTGAGTAGGCACTTTTTATTAACTCACGTCTGTCTAAAATTAAACACAAACCATGTTGTGGGGTGACATGCCTTTTTAAATTTTGGAGGAAGAAGGGTCATTCTCCTACTAATTCACTTTTGACAACATCAAAAGCTATTGGAAGGATTTTATTGTTGTCATCTTGTGCAACTACCACAAGGAGGGTCCATTGTACTTACTGTCCAACTATGTTCCATAGACCAGGACCATGGGCTTGCAACATTGAAACCCATCGGTACACGGTTTGAAACTCCAAAAAAGACGATGGAACATGATGAAACCCTCTACTGCTTGACCTCTTTGTGGTGGCATTAGCAATGTTTCCTTCTCCACAACCATACCAGGAAGAATTTTTTTTGTTGGATAGCTTGCAATAATCTCAATAAATCATTATACAATCTTTCCTAGTTGCCATAGATGTTTTCCATAGCCTTTTTCTTTGCCAACCATGCTTTGCGGTTCGCGATGGTGTATCCTTCAGTGCTTTTGATGTGTGCTATCAAGGCTGGCAATGAAGTTGATGGACCGTTTTCAATCAAGTTATGGATGCTTTTACTAATGAACAAATACGATAACTTTGCATGATCTTGTGAGATTGACGAATTTGAAAATGTATGGGGTTCACAGAGCTTTCTTATTTCCCACTGTTTACTTGCAAGGATGTATGATGCCTTGCACCTCCATGCACAACTATCATCATCACAAATGACAATTAGCTTTGTCGGGTTGATAGTTGTGTCTTATAGGTAGCTTCTTTGCTCACATAATACTATTGCAAAGCATGTTGTACTTCTTCTTTTGTCAAGAAATGTATCCCTTCGAAGAGAGTTCCCACCGGATGTTGGACTTCTTTGAGATCCAAGTTATGGTCGTATTTAGAATCTTGAAAATTAGATTCTTCAAAATTTTGCATGTGTTGTGGTATGTAGTATGGTGGTACGATTGTGATTGGTGAAACAAGCTCAACTTTTCCTCATCATCTTCCTCCTAGGGTTGATTGTGTAGAAATTTGTCTTTGTCCTCACTAAAGGGACCAAGTTCTTCGTTAGGTAAGCCTAGCTCTGCTGTAAACTCAGGTTCATTTGGTTGGGTTGATGAGGAATGCTCTACTGTAGAGGTACTTAAGTATGGGTGAGGTTGATCCTTAGTAGCACCAAATACTTGCGAGTCAAAAAAATTGGTGGAATATGGTGCAGAAAGAAGTTGGGTAAAAGAAGATGTGTTTGGTTCAAATATATTTTGTTCTAGTTGGGTTAAAGCAAAAGTGTCTTAGGTTGAATTCGATGTGTGTGAATAATGGGACTAAGGTTAATATTGTGGTTGATGAGGTGCGGGTTCAAGGTTTGGGGTAGGAAGTGTATTGTGCCCAATGTTTGAATACAATTCACAATATTGAAGAATCTTAGTTTGGCAAATAACAAAAATCATACCTTTCACGTCTTGATTGTCAACAAGTTAGACTACGATAAATTTCAGCATTTTGGGCCCCCTACTTGTGGGTGCCAAAATGAAATATTGCAAACTTGGTCCAATAGTTGAAGACAAAGTCTTTTGTGGATTTTTCTTTTCAAGGTTTAAAGTGTAAGGCCTCACATTGTTTGAAATAACAATGGATGGGTGCTTTGAAACACATCCCTTCATCTATTTTGATTATTTGACCATCGTAGTGCACTAACTATTTGACAAATGAGGAAGACATATTGTGTAATAGACAAAGAACAGAGAAACAAATGTGACAGAGGGTTTGTGTTTGCAAGCTTGGAACAAATAGAGCAAGGAACTGTTGTGCGGATGTGTTAAACAAAGGTGAATGAGTTATATATATAGGGTCAGGGTTAAAGGGTTACAACCTAGGGTTAGGGTCAGGGTCAGGGTTTGGAGCATTGGATTCCTTGACATGAATAGATGAGGGTCTGAAACATTGGATTTAATGACATGACTAAATGAAGGTCTGAAATAAATTGGACCTGTGAGTGTGAGAAAAAGAAAAAAATGAGTAACATCAAAGAAAAGAAGTTTTGTCTCCTCTTAAGTGTAGTGTTTGGGATTAGGGTTAAGGATTTACGATCTAGGGTTAGGATTAGGGTTTGGAGCATTCGATTTCCTGGCGTGAATAGATAAGGGTCTGAAGCATTGGATTCCTGACTGAATAAATGAGGGTCTGAAATAAATTGGACTCGTGAATGAGAGAAAAAAAAAAAGAAAATAAGTAACATCAAAGAAAAGAAGATTTGTCTCCTCTTAAGTGTAGGGTCTGGGGTTAGGGTTAGGGTTTGGAGCATTGGATTCCCTGATCTAAATAAATGTAGGTCTGAAATAAATTGGACCTAAGAGTGAGAGAGAAAAAAGAAAACAAAACAAGTAACATCGAAGAAAAGAATATTTGTCTCCTCTTAATTGTAGGGTTAAGGCTAGGGTTAGGGTGACGTTTGTTGGCCATGGATTAGTTAATATACTAGGGTTAGGGTTTGTGCAATAGACATATGGACCGTGTTTGTGAATTAGGGCAAAAACAATAAAAAAAAATTACTAAGACTTGAAGATTTCAATCCATGAGGGAAACTTTTGGCACTTAGATTGTTGTTTGTATCAGGTGTTTTGGTTAAAATAATGTTTCATTCACAATCATAGAAGGTCAAGATTTTAGCCTATATATGACGGACATTCACGTTGGTTTTGTCTTAGTTTTGTGTGACGTAAGTTTCTTACTCTTGTTGTTAATTTCTTACTTTCTATGTCGTACAAGGTTTATTTTTTATTGAACTGATTGTATACTCTATAGGTGATTGTGTTTTATCCCTCTATAGGTGATCGCGAGGTCGCACTCGGTCAAATTAATACGATTTTAAATGTAGTACTAGGAAGTGACTCCTAGGTCGTCTCTCAAGGACCAATTGTCTATGTTTAAGGGATTAAACGTGTAAGGGGGGGTTTTTGACAGAATGCAGGAAATCTAATTCAAAACAGAAATTAACAACTAATTGCAGTGATTAAAAACAAGTCAGACATTAGAACAGATTGCGCCTCTAATATCCTTGGTTCACGAAAGATAATCTGTTCTACTTAATTCTTATCAGTCCAGGTTAATCGACTAAGCGAAGATTAACCTAAAACGTCATTACACGAATTAAGCAAACGTGAACCTCGTCAGGGCAAGCTCTCAGGATTGAGCAACCTGAGATTACTGAATCAATCAATATCAGAATCATTAAGCATGACCCTAATTCGAAAAATACAGAACAAAAACCCTAACAAGGAAGAACCAAGCAGAACACAAGGAAGAACCAAGCAGAAACGAAATTCAAAACAGAGAACCTCCATTAAAGGGTTGCAATCTGTCCTAGGGTCCAACCCTAGGTTTAGCCTTCCATAAATTCGAAATTAACAACAGAAATATAATTTGAAACGAAACTGAACATTAGACGAATTCAAATGAATGCAAAAATGAAATTAAAGAGAACAAAAACGAAAACCTAAAACGAAACAGCAGAAACTGAAAGCAGAAAGCGAAAACGAATTTAGAAGATGAAGCAAGCAGACAGAAACGAAAGTAAACTCTGAATTGAAACGCAAGTGTATTCTGGAAACAGAAAACGAAAATCCTAAAAACAGAACAGAGGAAGCAGAAAACGAAAAAATGCTTAAACCCTAAAACGAAATAGTGTTGTGTCTCCTCTCTGCATGGGCACAGTTTCCCAAATATATGGTGACTGCTCTCACAAACGAAAATGGGCTTTTTCCTAACAATTTTAGCCCAAAAAATCACTAAAATAAAATAAAACGAAAATAAGTTGCTGATGTGGAAAATGATGCTGACGTGGCACTCCAATCTTCAAGTCCAAAAATTAATTCCAAGCCCAATTAATTATTAATCTACCCTGAAAAAAAGCAAATTGGAATAATTAAACTTAAAATAATCCAAACTAATTAAAATCTGAATTATCGGTCCAATTAAGTCCTAAATGAGAATCAGTACAAAATATAAACAATTAAGCACAAGTTAGGGATTAAAATGAGTACAGAAAGATGAGTAAATAGTGGTAAATAGTGACTCATCAATAGGCAGTTGTGTTTTGTCCATTTCCTCCTCACTTCAAATATTATTTAAATATTACACTGCGAAATGTTGTCAAGGTAAAGTTTTTGCATTTTAGCTTACCAATAATTTTTGTATTTAAAAATTTGGATTGTATACTCATGTTGTTAATATTTGACACAGATGTTTTCAAAGGCGAATTGACCTCTTTCAAGCAATATGTATTTTGTGCATGCAACATGTCATGAAATGTGTTTCATCAATGACTTTATCATTTATGTTTGTTTTTTATGGTATTAATTATGTATGTTTCATGAATTTAATGTGTAATCTTCTTTTTATGTGTAATGTTTTATTTTATAAATTATCATTTAAGTTCAATAGTAATGCCTTTTTAATAATAATAGTAATTCCAGTTTACATTAAGTTTTACTATTTAATATGATATATTAACTAATATTTAGCTAATTATATTATAAAAGGAGATTACAAAGGATTTGGGAAAATAAATATTGAGAGAGATGACAATTAGTAAAATTGTCTAGTTTCATTTAAGGATTAATTTTTGTAAATGCTATTGTAGATTAATTCATATTAAAGTACTTATAGTTTTACATCAATGCAAACTATTAAAATTGAACATGTTTTATTTATTTAATCTATTTAGATAAAATAATTAGATCACTTAAATATATTCTTTTTTCATAAATATTTAACTAAATTAAATATATATTAAGTATTTAAATATAAGCAATTTTCTTAAATGTTATTCT
>PYAF01001038.1:189718-222460 GCA_007407185.1 Glycine tomentella
CTATTGTAGATTAATTCATATTAAAGTACTTATAGTTTTACATCAATGCAAACTATTAAAATTGAACATGTTTTATTTATTTAATCTATTTAGATAAAATAATTAGATCACTTAAATATATTCTTTTTTCATAAATATTTAACTAAATTAAATATATATTAAGTATTTAAATATAAGCAATTTTCTTAAATGTTATTCTAGATAAATTACATTTTTTATAATTTTAATATATAAAATTAGTGAACTAAAAAATTAAAACAAAAAAAAATCAGTGATTTTTTTTCCAGAAAATGTAACAATAAAAATAGAAAAAAAATTTAAAAACTAAAAAAAATCAAAAAATTAAAAACAAAAGAAAAACACATTCTAAGATGTGTTTTTAAAGAAAAGTCTGACTACATTTGGTTCCCCAAGAAACGATGTCGTAAGGTCATTTTAGAAACAAAAAATAAAACATGAAATCGATTCTTGAGAAATCGATTTCACAATGTAAAAAGCAGAAAAAAAAAAAAAACAAAGGTGAGAAATCGATTTAGGGGAAATTGATTTCTCACCTTTAATAATGTTTTGTATCATTTGTGTAAATATTTTTTGGATTGTATTATTTTAATAATTTTTTTATTTTTTGTATTATTGGAATGAAAAATTCTACCTTACTATCATTCATTATTTTTAAAATTATAGTAGAGCAATATAGTGTGTTTCATAAAAAAAAATCAAAAGTAAAAAACAATGACTCAAGAATTTTTTAGCTTACCAATAAATAAATAAAAAAACAAGGTTGAGTTTAAAGAAAATGTTGTCATTGGCCAAAATAGATTATTTAGTGAGGATTAACATACTAGTGCCAAATTCTAGAATAATATCAGAATGTTCTCTTTTAAATATTCTACTTTTATTTGGGATTCCAAATATTTTATGTTCGAAAAGTTAATGGGATATTTTGCTTTATGATTCAACTTAAAAGATAGAACAATTGAAGTAGAATATTTGGAATTAATTAAAACTGTGGTTGGCTGAAATTAATTATACGATTGATTCTTTACCATTATTACTTTTATAACACAATTACTTGTTATAACATAATCTATAATATTTCGTTTGAAACATAAAAATATGCAATAACTTTTAATGTAATTTATTTCCTTTAATTTAAATTCATACAAAAATACAATAAGTTCTTAGTCCACAATTCACAGTTCATATCTAATCAAACATAAATTCATACACTACTAAACATAAGTTCTTAAAATAAAAGCACTTAAAAAAATATAGAAATCTTTCAAATATCCATTAATCCTCTAATAAAATCATCTCCAATATCACCACCACTGCCACCATTATTCTCATCTTGATCTTCTTCAAGCTCTTCCTCAGTTGAGAAGTGATCTTCAACATTATCATTCAAAACCAAATTGTCAATATCAAATGCATCCAAAGTTGAATTAGTTAAACTTCCTAAAACCAAGTCAATATTGTTTCCACTACCACTTTCACCTAGAAGTTGCTCAACTTGGACATTGACATAGTCTTCAAAAATATAATCTCCCTTTTCTGTTATCCACTCATTGTCAAATTCCATATCTTCAAATGGAAGAGTAACAATTTTTCTTATTTGTCTACTTTTGAGCTTCAAGTTGTACATGACATAAACTAAGTCATTCATCTTCTTTTGATGTGTAACACCCCGTAGGCCTCCGAAGTGTTATCATTAATAATATCAGATAAGCGCTTAAATCATAATTAAAAAAACCTCAGCGGAAGCACAAAATCGCTTTTCTTGATTCATTATGTATGGAATAAAACATATAATTCACAACATACATGCAAGACACATTTTTTCACACCTCTGCTGATCCAGTTTCTCATAACATATACCATAAAGACAGATAACTAAAAGACTTAGGCAGATTATCAAATATACAACATTTATACTCAGGAGGAAAGTCTCATATACATATCATAAATAGTTCTGTACATATACATATACATCAGTGTCTTCGCCACACCGTGGTGATACAAAAGAATAACTGCCCTCACTGAGGGGATACAAAACTATACATATCTTAGGTGTACACACACCAGCCCTTATCAAGGGTACTAAACATAAACAGTACAAAATGAGCCTTCAAGCTCCCTCTGCTGCTATCAGCCAAGCAGGAACGTCTCTACTCGGGCCTCCTGCCCTGAGACTGCTCTCTTCGTCCAGAAGAGTCACCTGAAATCATAAACCCCCACATGGGGTGAGATACACATCTCAGTAAGCTCAGGGTCCATGGAGGCATCTCCTCCACCCTGGCCCACTTTCATAACACATACATCAGATAATCCAAGCAATTGGCCCACTGGCCTGGCCCTCTGGCCCTCATAACAACATAAGCACATCATACAAACATGGCGGAGCTGCCTCAACGCCTGGCGGAGCTACCAACGCCTGTATCAGTGGGAGTCTGGAACTCACACCTGTGCCATCCCATTGGGTGCTACCCATTCGGATGGATGCACATATATGGTACCTTCGAGAATAGAAGGAGCTACCTCAACTTCTATCCCTATGGTCTGTGGGAATCAATTCCCTGGGAGCTACCTCAACCATGAGCCAACCATACTAGGAGGAAACCACCATCTCCTAGGGAGGTCCATATCTATCTATTGGCCAATAGATCTATCACAGTCATATCACATCACAATTCAAGCACAGATGCATACATATATCATTATGAGGATGCAACTACCAATGCATGCATCATGAAATGACCACCACTCCCCCGGAGTGTGGTGTGGCACACAATATGGGAAATCATCCCTAGGGACACTGAACTTACCTGGCAAGGTATCACTCTACAGTTCTTTCCCTGGTCTGTGGCTCCCGCCACCAACAGTCTCAAAATCAAGCCCTAATCAAGGCATATGCAGTCTCATATCAAAATCAAGCCCAAAAAGGCATTCAATCACAGAACATATCATATACAGAATTTCCCTATCCTAGGGTTCAATCATGTCTAGCCCACACTAGGCTACTCATAGACCCTTCAAGGTCCATCAAAGTTGTATACAAAGCATCTGAGTCATCACAGACTCAATGCATAACACATATCTGAGCATAAGCTTTCCTCAGCCTTATAACTTAATATATCTCTGGAACGGTCTAACCTCAACACGGGCACCGTTCAACTAGTCTCTTTGGCTCATACCATCATAATCAAGGCTCTAGCATATCAGATACCCATCAACAAATGACTCTACACAAGTCACACAGGCAATCACAGAGCCAAGATTCAAAGTCATCTAAATTAGAAACTGAAAGCTAATCCTTCATCTATCCATTGCTCTAAACAAGTTTCTCTACAGGACCCTGGGCTAATTCTAGCCCCAGCTCAAGTGGGTCACTATTCATGGAAACCCCTAGAATCGAAATTAAATGGAGAAACTTGAGTCCCTTACCTCAGTGGCAACTAGAAAGACTTCAGAATAGCTTCCTCAAGCTCTGTTGTCCTTCCCAAGCCGTGGGTCCTCGCCACTCTCAAGTTCTCTGAGCTTTTCCTTGAGAATCCAATTCTCACTCACAAGGGGTTTTCAAGAGAGCAATTGAAGGATTGAAGCTTTCAAAGGTTTCTCTCAAGATTAAAGATCATCGGGAGGTATTTTAGCCAAGCCAAAAGGTCCTAGAAAGCTTGGGATACTATCTAATGGAGGCTGGGGTCGTGGGGAAGAAGAAGAGGCTGATTCTTTCTTCAATTTCGCGTTTTTCCCCTTTTATACTGAACTTGCTCGAGCTTTGGCGTGATCCGCCCCATAACAGCGCCAACTCCCGCGCCTCCAGCGCCAACCTCCAGAATCTGTGGCGCTATCCGCGCCAACCTTGGCGCTGGCCGGGTGGAAAACCAGAGAAAATGAGTTTTCCAGGCCACTTCCCACGCCAACCGCGCTGCCTATGGCGCGACCCGCGTTGACTGGAAAACATCTGGCGCCCTTGGTGCCACATTGACGCCACAGGCGTCAACTTCCAGAGAACCTGGCACTTCCAGCGCCACATTCCAGTGGGTCTGGCGCCATCAGCGCCACACCCTTAACAGGGTTTTCTGGTGAGAGATCCCGGCGCTGCCCGCGCGGGATCTGGCGCCAACCGCGCCACAGTGAGGGTCCTTACATGATGCAAGCGGTTTCTCCTCTTTATATAACCTATAAATAACATAAAAAAATCAAAGTTCATAACTTATCTAAAGTCTAGAGTCTAAACCAAATAATAAAGACAAATATAATTTAAACACAAATAAACTCATGAAGTTCAATTACCATTTCAATTGAACTCCGATTACGCTCACATCCATAAGAGCTACAAGTTAAGCTCAAAACACGAATAGCAAACCACTTTAATTCTGGACATCCATCCTCAAACATTTCCCACCATTTTGCAGGTGGCATAGTCTTCCTAGAGTTTATTGCATTCTCCATAGAAAAAAGACCTTTAGCAAAATGAAATTCAAGAAGTTGCTCGTTAATTTTGTTCCTTACCCCAACGTCCTTTTCCAATCTCATCATATAAATAAATAATCCATCTTTAACTTCTCCATTATCTTTTTTAAAGTCATCTTCAAAATGCAACTAAGGATTAAGGTATTATGCAGCTGCATGCAAAGGTCTATATAGTTGGTTCTCCCACCTCTTATCAATGATTTCCCAAACAGGTTCATAACTACATAGATAAATAAAGTAAATCATATTTAAGATTAGACATAGATAAATAAAGTAAAATGTATTTTAAAATTTAAATGATATAGTTTAAAAAACTTACTTTTCCTTCACATTATTGATGTTGCTTTTAATCCTTTCCTTTGGACGATCCATCTCAACATATATGAAACCCATGGCGGGTTGTTGATTAGAATCCACTAATCGAAGGAATACCATAAGAGGGCAGCAACTTTGAGGCATGTGGATACATTCTTCCAAAATCTACTATCCAAAAATGAATTTTCCACTTTTCTCCCCTCTTGTGAAGTACCAAACTTACTTTTTTTTCCACTCTTTAGAACTGAACAACCTCATCAAAGATGATTCCATTTCATGGAGACAAGCTAAATTCAAGTAAGCAGTTGCAAATCTAGTCATACCAATTCTAACAAAGCCCCTCCCATTTGTCTACTTCTTGAGCATGTTGATCAGCATTGTTCTACCATATATATAAATGGTAATCTTTCGTCCCTATTAGAAATAGGGGGAGCTTGAAGGGGATCAAGTTATTGAGGATCTTAGTCAGGGAAAAGTTTTAGCTTTTAAATGGCATTCAATTGAAGGCATATGTAATTCTTAGATGGATAAGAGTTTCATCCTACGATTCTTTGCATTTGCATAAACATCATTCATTGGCTTGCATTCATGGTTTTACAAAAGGCATATGTTTTGTGAACAAGATTTTAAAGTATTCATGATTGCATTGAAAAAGCCAAAGTGTTCAAAGCTTATTTTGGAAGAACAATTTCGTACTGCTTTAATCGATTACCAACTAATGATAATCTATTACTTAAGCTTTGAAGAACACATTAATTAATTACAATTATATGGTAATCGATTTCTCTTCACAAATCATAGTTGAAGTCTTCCTTTGATAATCAATTATGATATGGTGGTAATTGATTACTTGGCTTGTTTTTTAAACATGATTTCCTGTGTTAATCGATTACATAGTGAATTAATCGATTACACTGCTCATGAATATTTTCCAGAAAGATTCAAGAACACTTTAATCGATTACAGTAGAATAGTAATCGATTACACTTCACAAAGTCACAGAAAATGTCTTCCTGTGATAATCGATTAAGATTTGTGGTAATCGATTACTTGGCACGTTTTGGAAAACAAGACTCTCTGTGTTAATCGATTACATGATGATTTAATCGATTACTTTGCTCATATATCTTTTTCAGAAAGCTCAAGAACATTTTAATCAATAGAATTTGTTATTAATCGATTACATTAGTGGTTTTAATCGATTACATTCAGTTACAACAGTTTATTACAAATAGATGTTGGGTCTTTTGAAAAATACACAGATCATTACGTTGCGAATTTTAATAGTTTTCAAAAGCCTTCTGAAGTGAGAAGAGATACTCAGAGTCATAAAGCTCTTGTCCACAACTTCCAATATTCATGTTTCATTGAAAGGTTTCCTCTTGGACAATATTTTAAAGAAGCTCTTGGAGAGTTTGGTCTGAAACTTGTTTTCTTTCAACCTTGATCAAGATTGGTAATCATATGCATTCATATACTGTGGATCATCAAGTTTTTTCTCTCCATTAGTTTCTATTTGTAATTTGTTTTTAATTTTCTAATTATTTGTTGCTATTACAAAAGTTTCTTAAAGCTTTTCTAGAGTAGGGTTCTCTAGAGGGAAGAGTAGAGAAGAGTTTCTCTTAGTCTTGCTCACTAGGAGTCTAAAAGGATTTTAGATTTCTGTTCTTAATTTAGGGTTCATTGAGGGTGATTGTTGTAAGCTTGTAAGATCTGAATTTTGTGAATAGTGGAACTCTAATAAAATTTTGGTTAGAAGAAATTGGATGTAGCTTCTCTTGTTGAGAGGTGAACCAATATAAGTTCTTATGTTGATTACTTTCTTTAATATCTTCTTGCTATCTTTATCTGTGATTCTTTGGTGAAATATTTATTACTCAACAAGTGAAGGTTTTGGCAATTGTTTTCTTGAGCTGAGGGGTTTGATTGATTGAAGCATTCTTGGTTTAATTGTGATATGATCCTATTACTCTGATTCTTTAAAGATTTTTAAAAGGCCAAGTTTTAACCAACTCACCCCCTATTGGTTATTGTGTGTGTTCATACTGTTTTGAATTGGTATCAAGAGCAGGTTCTTGAGTGTTATTCAAGATCCGTGTCTTTTTTAAAAAGAAAATGAATACCACACAGATTACCTTCAAAGATGGTGCCTTCCTCAATCGTCCTCTGATGCTTGAAGGAGAGCATTTCAGTTTTTGGAAAAATAGAATGTAGATATTCATCCAATCAAATGATCCTGGTGCATGGAATGCAATAGAATAAAGATCATTTGGTTCCTATCAAAACTGTTGGTAATGATATGATTCCCAAAGAATTGGATGAGATGACAGATGAAGAAAAGAGAGTTGTTCAATATGATTTTAAAGCAATCAAATGATCCTGGTGCATGGAATGCAATAGAAAAAAGATCATTTGGTTCCTATCAAAATTGTTGGTAATGATATGATTCCCAAAGAATTGGATGAGATGACAGATGAAGAAAAGAGAGTTGTTCAATATGATTTTAAAGCAATCAAATGATCCTGGTGCATGAAATGCAATAGAAAAAAGATCATTTGGTTCCTATCAAAACTGTTGGTAATGATATGATTTCCAAAGAACATGGTTACTTCTGCACATTCTTTTGATGGATTCTTTAGAACTGTTAGGTGTAAAAGCACAAAGGAGATGTGGGAGATGTTGGAAGTCACTCATGAAGGGACACATGAAGTTAGAAGATCAAAGAAGTATGCCTTGATTCATGAGTATGAAATGTTCAAGATGAAAACAAAAAAATCTGAACCTATTAGTTAAAAGATTCAGCAAGTTCATGAGAAAGAACAAGAACAAAAAGTTCACAAAGTTCAACAACAAAAAGAGTGACAACAACAACACCACCAACTTCACCTGCTTCGAATGTGGTAAGCAAGACCACATTAAATCTAAATGTCCTATTTTCTTGAAGAAGCAATTAGGTGAAAAGAAGGCAAAGAAAGTAGGAAAGCCAAAGAAAGCCTACATAGCTTGAGAAGACAATGCCTCAATAACTTCTGAATCACCAAGTGAAGCTGAAGAAGCAAATGTATGTCTAACATCAATAGTTGATGAAGATGAAGAACTCTCAAGTGTTGAAACATAAGTAAATCCTGAATTTGATCAACTTGTTGATGCTTACGATGATATGCTTGAAGAGGCTCAAAAGCTTGCAATCTGCAACAATAACCTAAAAGGTAACCTTAAATGGCATACCACAAAACTTGCTGACCAACAAGTTGAACTTTGTAGGTTGAAAGAAGAAAATGAAAAACTTTTTTCAAGCTACAAAGCCAATGGGTGTTGTGTGCTTCTTCCTCTTCAAATGTAGATAAATACAATGTCTTGCAAAAAGAGTTTGATGATTTTAAAAAGAGTCAATCTGAAAAATATATGTTATTACTTTCAGAAAATTCTTATTTGGTTGATCTTTTGAAAATACTTTATAGAGGAAAATGAAGTTTGAATCAAATGATTAGTGTACAAAAATATGTTAGAGATAAATCTGGTTTGGATTACAAACATCAAGCAAAACCTTTTGGAAATACCAAGTTTGTACCTCCAAAATAGATTAATCAAAGAGGTCTTTCAAAAACAAAGTACACCAAATTGACTCATTTTGAAAGAAGATCAAAATCTATCATTTGTAATTACTGCATGAATGAAGGCCACACTTCTCATAAGTGTTATGCTAGAAGGTTCCATGTGCCTAATGGAGACTACATTTGGGTCCCAAAGAAAAAGAAGAAAATAGCTAACCCTTATGGACCTAACCTCAATTGGGTACCTTTATTTGCCACTTAATTTGATTGTTGCAGGTATGTCTTAGAGCAAAATCATCATTATGGTACTTAGATAGTGGATGCTCTAGACATATGACAGGTGACTTGTCCATGCTCACAAATTTGACTTTGAAGGATGGAGGATTTGTCACTTATGGCGACAAAAACAAAGAAAAGATAGTCGGAGAAGGAAATATAGGAGACAACTTTAAAACCAAGATCATAAATGTTCTCCATGTGGAAGGTTTAAAGCACAATCTCCTAAGTATAAGCCAACTATGTGATAAAGGATTCAAGGTTTCCGTTAATAACAATTGTTGTTTGATATGTGATGGTCAATCCAGTGAGGTTATCCATGTAGGTAAAAGAAAAGGTAATATCTACTTACTCTCTATAGAACATGCATTCATTCACAACACTAATTGTCTAGTAAGTAAAGTTGATGAATCTTGGCTATGGCATAGGAGAGCTAGTCACATTAACATGCATCACATGAACAAGCTTATTAGAAAATACTTAGTCATAGGCTTACCTAAACTAAAGTTTGAAAAGGAAAAACTATGTGATGCTTGTCAAAAGGGGAAACAAACCAAGAATTCTTTTCAAAATCAAAATGTTGTTTCTACCTCTAGACCCCTTGAATTGCTTTATATGGATTTGTTTGGTCCTTCTAGAACTATTTGCATAGGAGGTAATTTTTATAGGCTTGTAATAGTTGATGACTATTCTAGATTCACATGGACTTTGTTTTTTAGATCCAAGAGTGAGACTTTCATTGCCTTCAAAAAATTAGCCAAGCTTATTCAAAATGAAAAGGGAAGCAAAATTATCTCAATAAGAAGTGATCATGGTGGTGAATTCCAAAATGAGCATTTTGAAAAATTCTGTGAAGAAAATAGAATTCAACCACAATTTTTCAGCTCCAAGAACACCTTAGTAAAATGGTGTTGTGGAGAGGAAAAATAGATCCCTTGAAGAAGGTGCCAGAACTCTTCTTAATGAGACAAATTTGCCTAAACATTTTTGGGCTGATGCTGTGAGTATAGTTTGCTACACTTTGAATAGATTACTTATAAGGCTTATTTTAAAGAAAACTCCTTATGAACTTTATAAAGGTAGAAAACCAAACATCTCTCAAGAGCATTTGGCTGCAAGTGTTTTGTTTTAAATAATGGTAAGGAATCACTTGGCAAGTTTGATGCTAAGGCTGATGAAGCCATATTTCTTGGATATTCATTACAAATAAAAGCATATAAAGTCTTCAATAAAAGAACTTTATGCATGGAAGAATCAGTTCATGTTATTTGTGATGAATCTAACTCCTCTAAAGAGGAAAAAAAGTGTGAAAATGATGCAGGTCCTTTAGAATAGTATATACAACTCAATGGATCAAATGAAAAGGAAAAGGAAGAACCAAATGTAGAAATGGAACAATCAATATCTATCCAAAAGCCTAAGGATTGCAGAACTACAAGAGATTTCTCCCTTGACAACATAATTGGTGAAGTTACTAAGGAACTATCTACTAGATCTTCACTAAGAAATCTCTGCTGTAATATGGCTTTTGTTTCTTAAATTGAACCTAAGAATATTGACCAAACTTTACTTGATGAACATTGGATTCTTGCCATGCATGATGAACTTAATCAGTTCAAGAGAAATGAAGTTTGGGAACTTGTTCCTATACCTTCTTCTCAAAAGCTTGTTGGCACCAAGTGGGTTTTTAGGAACAAACTTGATGAAAGTGACATCATAGTCAGAAACAAAGCTAGATTGGTTGCAAAAGGTTACAACCAGGAGGAAGGTATTGACTATGAAGAAACCTATGCTCCAGTAGCAAGGTTAGAGGCCATTAGATTATTACTTGCTTATGCATGTTTAATGGATTTTAAATTGTTTCAAATGGATGTAACAAGTGTTTTTCTTAATGGATATATTAAGGAGGAAATTTATGTTGATCAACCTCCAGGCTTTATTGATTTTAAATATCCAAACTATGTTTTTAAACTAAAGAAAGCTCTTTATGGATTAAAGCAAGCTCCAAAGTCCTGGTATGAAAGGTTGAGCAACTTTTTACTAAGCCAATCATTCATAAGAGGATAAGTGGACAAAACATTGGTCATCAAGAAATCTGGCAATGATATCTTATTGGTTCAAATATATGTTGATGATATCATTTTTGGTTCAACTAACCACTCCTTGTGCAAAGAATTCTCTGTCTCTATGTAGAATGAATTTGAGATGTCTATGATGGGAAAATTAACATTCTTCCTTGGTCTTCAAGTGAAGCAAATGAAAAATGGGACATTTCTCAGCCAATCAAAATACTGCAATGAGTTGATCAAGAAATTTGACATGGAGAAAAACAAGGATGCTGCTACTCTTATGGCAACTTCAACCTATCTGGATTCAGATGAAAAGGGCAAGAAGGTTGATGAGTCAAAGTATAGATGAATGATAGGATCACTACTGTACTTGACAGCAAGTAGACCAGATATAATGTTGAGTGTGTGCTTGTGTGCTAGATATCAAGCTAATCCTAAGGAGTTACACCTCACTACTGTCAATAGAATCATCAAATACTTTAAATCAACCGTAAAAGTTGGTCTTTAGTATCCAAAAGATGCATCACTGAACTTAATTGGCTATTCAGATTCTGAATTTGCAAGATGCAAACTTGATAAGAAAAGCACTAGTGGAACATGCCACTTGTTGGGAATCTCATTAATTTCATGGCATTGCAAGAAGCAATCATATGTTGCTCTTTCAACAGCAGAAGCTGAATACATAGCAGCTGGAAGTTGTTGTGCACAAAGTTTGTGGCTTAAGCAACAAATCCAAGATTTTGGTGTAGAGTTGAAAGAAATTCCCCTGGTATGTGACAATACAAGTGCAATAAACCTATCAAAGAATCCAATCATGCACTCAAGGACAAAACACATAGAGATCATACATCACTTCAGAGATCATATTCAAAAAGGTAATCTCAAAATTGAGTATATTGATACAAACAATTAATTGGCTGATATTTTTACCAAACCCTTATCTAGAGATAGATTCTATGATATTAGGAAAATGCTAGGAATTCTTAATGAATCTAATATATGATAGCATGCCTATGATTTGTTTGACTACATGATATGCAATCAAAATTGACCATGCATCACAAATGATTGAAATTCAAAATTTGATTGAAAAACACTATTCATGCTGCATAATTGACCGGTTTAATCGATTACTATACGTATTAATCGATTATTTGTAGCTTAAAGACAATTTAGAGTCAAAACTTCTCTGGAGTAATCGATTACCTTAACGAATTAATTGATTACTTGATGTTTAAATGCAATCCAGAAACAATTATTCATTGGAGTAATTGATTACTCTATCGGATTAATCGATTACCTGTTGTATAAAGCTATTTATAAATAAGAAACTCTCTGAGTAATCGATTATCTTGCATTTTAATCGATTACTTAAGACTTGAGAGTTGTTTAAAAAATCAAAACTCCCTGGAGTAATCAATTACCATGTTGGATTAATTGATTACTTGTTGCACAAAGTTGTTTTAAAAGTTGAAATCCTCTGGTATATCGATTATTGAGCTTATGTAATCGATTCTCTATGCCGTTTCTGCAAAACTGCACAATTTTCAAAAATTGTAACTAACAATCTTATCTTTAATTTCAAATTTTAAATCTGGTTCAGTGAACCCAGACATTCTTGGAACATGAAATAGTTGTTCCCAAGTTTTTAAAATTCAAATTTAACCTTCAAAAAATCTCTATAAATTCAAGCTTTCAAAGGTTGAAACTTCGCACCTGAAAATCTCTCTTTATCTTAAGCAAACTGAGCAATTTCTTGTGTTCTACCTCTCTCTCTCATAACCCAAACTTCTGCCCATTCCTTTCTTCAACCAATACACACCATGTCTGCTCCTAAAAGAACCAAAACCAGCAAGAGGAAAGCTGGAGAATCCTCAAATGCTACAGTGAACAGGGTCAATACCTGGTTCACATCGGAAGTGGATAGAAATAACTACATGCAATTTCATGCAACCAAATTGGTTATGCCCCCAAAATATCTTGACCTTAACTAGTTTGTGGGTGAGGGATTTCAATTCCCTGTCATGCTGGATGATCAAGGACTAAAGAAGTTTTTTAAGATGAAGGGTACTTTCTACCCTGATTGGTGAAGGTGTTTTACACCTCGGCGAAGACTAGCATGGATGGTGTCCTCCGTTCCCAAGTGAAAGGAGTTGTCATGGAGATAGATAACATAGTTTGGAATGTTGTGGTTGGTTTCTCCTTTGAAGGAGTAAGGAGATTTGAAGAAGAGGTAGGAGGGTACTCCAAAATTGACACATATAGAGCATGTTGCTGGATCCTCAAGCTAGATTGAAGACCAGGCTGGGGGTTGGAAATATGACATGGGAGGATAGATTGTTGAACTATATCATCACTTATATCCTCACCCCTAGGTCCACAAATCATGACCAAATCATAGATGATGATTTGCAACTAGTGCATGGCATGAAGATTGGAACTCAGATTAATTGGGTTCTAGTCCTTGAGGAGACCATGATGAAGTCTAGGAGGCTTCTTAGCTATCAATTCCCCTATGCTGTACTAGTCTCAAGGTTGATATACTATTTTGGGATTAATGTCTCTGATGAGATTGTGGACAACACAACTAAAATCACCAACCTCATCTCTGTCAAACATCTCAACATGTTGGGGTTAATGTAGACTCCAAATGGATGGTTGATGGCTAGAGAACAAGCTCCACAAGGTGGTGCTGCTGAAGGAGAAGAAGCTGAAGAAAAAGAGGATGCAAAAGCTGGTTCTATTGAGCAGTAGTGGACCCCTTTTGAATCTCTAATGATTCAAAAGATGGATGGATTGTTGGCTTTGCATCATGAGCATAGAGCTGAAGTTAATTCCTCCTTAGAGGAAATTACAACTAGGCTAGAGAACATAGATGCTAGGGTGACTCTAAAATATTTTGATAATGTCTAGTTTGGTGGATGTAATTCCCTGCTTATGTTTGTGTTGGTTGCTTTCTCATTTTATGTTTTCTTGTACTGCACTTTATGATTAATGAATAAAACTTTGTTTTTTGTTTCCATCTTCCTCGCTTATCTTGCTCTCACTGGTATATTTTGTCTTTTAGAGAAAAATGAACATAAAGAACATAGTGTGCAAGTGCAATTAAATCCAGTGCAACATAACGAATATGCATTGTTTATGCAAAGCATACTTGACACTTGTTCTTGGCAAAAAGCTGAATTTATTTTAGATATCAAGTATAAAGCTCCTAGCATTCATCCCTTAAAAGCATATGAAGACTACATATGTTCAATTGAAGTTTGGCATAATCAAAGCCAAAAGGGGGGAAATTGTTAGAAACAGGGGGAGCTTGAAGAGGATCAAGTTGTTGAGGATCTTAGTCAAGAAAAAGTTTTATCTTTTACATGTCATTCAATTGAAGGCATATGTAAGGACCCACATTCGTGGCACCAGGTTTCTTCATTAGAAAACCTGGTTTTAGGTGTGGCGCAATTCACGCTAGGGTTGGCGCAGATGGCGCCAGACCCACTAGCTGGGGCGCCAGGATGGCGCGGGTAGCGCCACACATTCGGCCAGTTCACGCTAATGTCGTGGTTATGGCACGAGTAGCGTCTTTGGGCCGAAAGGTTGGCGCTGATAGCGCCAAGGGCCGCACGGGTCACGCCAGAAGTGCCTTGGAAACCCAATTTTCACGGGTTTTCCACGCGGTCAGCGGCGCTGATAATGCCAAATGGTCGAGGGAGGATGGCGTGGATGGTGCCACAGGTTCGGGAAGTTGACGCTGATGGCGTGGGGTTGACGCTGTTGGCGCCAGAGCACCGACATTATGGCGATTTTTGAAGAAAAAATCAACTCCTTCTTCTTCCCCACGACCCCAGCCTCCATTAGAGAGTGCCCCAAGCTTTCTAGGACCTTATATCTTGGCCTAAACACCTCCCAATAACCTTTGATTATGAGAGAAACCCTTTGAGAGCTTGAATCCTTCATCCTTTTTCTCAGAAACCCCTTATGTGAGTGAAATCCCTTTCTCCAGAGGAACCTCTGAAACTTGAGTTTGGCGTAGACCCAAGGCCTGGAACGGAGAATAGAGCTCGAGGAAGCTGTCCTGCAGCCTTTCTGGTCACCACTGAGGTAAGAAACTCGAGTTTCCTCGGTTATTTTGGGATTCGGGTTTCCTATGAATAGTGACCCATATGAGCTGGGGCTAGAATTAGCCCAGGGTCCTGTAGAGAAACTTGTTCTGAGCGATGTAGTGATGAAGGATTATCTTTCAGTTTCTGATTTAGTGAACTTTGAATCTTGGCTCTGTGTATGCATGTGTGGCTGGTGTGACAGTCACTTGTGATGGTTTTCTGACATGCTAGAGCCTTGATTATGTTGGTTCTGAGCCTGAGAGGCTAGCGGAATGGTGCCTTGGTTGAGGCTTATACCTTTCCAATCATATTTTGAATTATAAGGCTGAGATGAGCTGTGCTCAGTCATGTGTTTGTAGTGAGTCTGGGAGGACTCAGATGCTTGGTACTCAGCCTTAGTGGATCTTGTATATGTCTGTAATGGCCTAGTGTGCGCTGGGCTTGACTTGATTGAACCCTAGGATAAGAGAATTCTGATATGTTATGTTATGTGATTGAATGCCTATTGGCTTGGTTTTGATATGAACCTATGTATGCCTTGATTTAGGGCTTGACACTGAGGGTGTCAGTGGCGGGAGCCACAGTTCAGGGACAAGATCACAGCGTGAGACCTTGCCAGGTAAGTTCAGTGTCCCTGGGGATGAATTCCCATCTTGTGTGCCACACCACACTCCGGGGGAGTGGTGATCATTTCATGATGCATGCATTGGTAGTTGCATCCTCATAATGATATATGTATGCATCTGTACTTGATTTGTGATGTGATATGACTGTGATAGATCTATTGGCCAATAGATAGATATGGATCTCCCTAGGAGATGGTGGTTTCCTCCTAGTATGGCTCATGGTTGAGGTAGCTCCCAGGGAATTGATTCCCATAGACCATGGGGATAGAAGTTGAGGTAGCTCCTTCTATTCTCGGAGGTACCATATATGTACATCCATGCGAAGGGGTAGCACCCAATGGGATGGCACAGGTGTGAGTTTCGGACTCCCACTGATACAGGCGTTGAGGTAGCTCCGCCAGGCATTGAGGCAGCTCTGCCATGTTTGTATGATGTCCTTATATTGTTATGAGGGCCAGAGGGCCAGGCCAGTGGGCCATTTGCTTGTGATACCTGATGTATGTGTTATGGAAGTGGGCCAGGGTGGAGGAGATTCCTCCATGGACCCTGAGCTTACTGAGATGTGTATCTCACCCCGTGTGGGGATTATATGATTTCAGGTGACTCTTCTGGAAGAGAAGATAAGTCTCAGGGCAGGAGGCCCAGTAGAGACTAGGCTGCTTGACCGAGGAGCAGCAGGGAGAGCTTGAAAGCTCAATTTTGTTTTGATCATGTTTTGTACCCTCGATAAGGGATGTATAGTTCTGTATACCCTCGGTGAGGACTTTTATTCTTTTGTATCACCACGGTGTGGTGAAGACACTGATGTTTATGTATATGTACAGAACTATTGAGATTATGATATGAGACTTTCCTCCTGAGTATATTCTTGATGTGTATGTTATCTGCCTATGTCTATGTTTCTGGTGTATGATATGAGAAACTGGATCAGCAGGGGTGTGAAATATATGTTTTGTGTGTGTCAATCCTATATGATATGTGTATTCCATATATAATGCATCAAGAAAAACGATTCTATGCTTCCGCTACGTTTTAAATTGATATTTTAAGCACTAATCTGATATTATTAATGATAACGCACCGGAGGCCTACGGGACGTTACAACATATGTAATTCTTAGATGGAAAAGAGTTTCATCCTATGATCCTTTGCATTTGCATAAACATCATCCATTGGCTTGCATTCATGGTTTTTCAAAAGGCATATGTTTTGTGAACAAGATTTTAAAGTTTTCATGATTGCATTGAAAAAGCCAAAGTGTTCAAAGCTTGTTTTGGAAAAACAATTTTCTACTTCTTTAATCAATTACCAGCTAATGGTAATCTATTACTTAAGCTTTGAAGAACACATTAATCGATTACAATTATATGGTAATGATTACTCTTCACAAATCATAGTTGAAGTCTTCCCGTGATAATCAATTATGATATGGTGGTAATCGATTGCTTGGCTTATTTTTTAAACATGAATTCCTGTGTTAATCGATTACAAAGTCAATTAATCGATTACATTGCTCATGAATCTTTTCCAGAAAGATTCAAGAACACTTTAATCGATTACAGTAGAATAGTAATCGATTACACTTCACAAAGTCACAAAAAAAGTCTTCCTGTGATAATTGATTACGATTTGTGGTAATCGATTACTTGGCACATTTTGGAGAACAAGACTTTCTGTGTTAATTGATTACATGGTGATTTAATCGATTACTTTGCTCATATATCTTTTCCAAAAAGCTCCAGACCATTTTAATCGATTGAATTTTTTATTAATTGATTACATTAATGATTTTAATCGATTACATTCAGTTACAACAGTTTATTATAAATAGATGTTGGGTCTTTTGAAAAATACACAGATCATTACATTGCGAATTTTCATAGTTTTCAAAAGCCTTCTGAAGTGAGAAGAGATACTCAGAGTCATAAAGCTCTTGTCCACAAATTCCAATATTCATGTTTCATTGAAAGATTTCTTCTTGGACAAGATTTAAAGAAGCTCTTGGAGAGTTTGGTCTGAAACTTGTTTTCTTTCAACCTTGATCAAGATTGGTAATCATATGCATTCATATACTGTGGATCATTAGGTTGTTTCTCTCTATTAGTTTGTAATTTGTTTTTAATTTTCTAATTGTTTGTTGCTATTACAAAAGTTTCTTAAAGCTTTTCTAGAGTAGGGTTCTCTAGAGGGAAGAGTAGAGAAGGGTTTATCTTAGTCTTGGTCACTATGAGCCTAAAAGGTTTTAGATTTTTGTTTTTAATCTAGGGTTGATTAAGGGTGATTGTTGCAAGCTTGTAAGAACTGAATTTTGTGAATAGTGGAACTCTAATCAAGTTTTGGTTAGAAGAAACTGGATGTAGCTTCTCTTGTTGAGAGGTGAACCAGTATAAGTTATTGTGTTAATTACTTTCTTTAATCACTTCTTGCTATCTTAATTTGTGATTCTTTGGTGAAATCTTTATTACTCAACAAGTGAAGGTTTTAGCAATTGTTTTCTTGAGTTCAATGGCTTGATTGATTAAAGCATTATTGGTTTAATTGTGATACAATCCTATTACTCTAATTCTTTAAAGATTTTTAAAAAGCCAAGTTTTAATCAATTCACCCATCCCCCTTGGTTATTGTGTGTGTTCATACTGTTTTAAGTCCCTTCTTTATAGTAACTTCATGAACCTTCAAATGTTTCTCGAAGTCCTCAAGCATTAGATCAATGCAACGGGCAGCACATGGAGTCCAATACAAATTTGGTCGAGTGTGCAACCGTAATTTTCCTGCTGCTTTGAAATTTCCAGCATTATCAGTAATCATCTGAACTACATTCTCTTCTCCAACAAATGTGGCAACATCATCTAACATCTTAAAAACTTTGTCAATTTTTTTGAGATGTAAGAAGTATCTAAGGAATACAAGAATATTGTCCTTTTTGGACTATTCACCAAAATGTTACAAATTGAACGCCTTTTTTTATCCGTCCACCCATCAGACATTATTGAGCAACCAGTTCTCTTCCACTCATCCCTAAACTCTTGCATACTATCATCAGTTTTTTGCATTTCTTGTTTCAAAAGCTTCTCTCTAACATTATATTAAGAAGGAGGTTTATAGCCAGGTCCATATTTCTCGATCATTTCACACATCTTTGAAATGTAGAATTTTTAATAGCATTGAATGGAATGACACTTATGTAAAAAAATTCAGCAACTTAAGCATCAACTAAAGGTCTATCTTTTTTTTTCATCCATTGATTCAAGGTTGCTTGAACACTGACACTTAGACTCCCACTACTTGCACTACCTTCTTTTCCTTTTGAACCAAAACCCCTTGGTCCCTGCAAGTTGGTTCCCTCGACCCCGCCAGCACGTTCTTCTTCTTCATCAATACTATTCAATGTCCTTTTCTTCTTCTTTTTTTTTTGCTTTAGATTCAGTAACAATTTTCATCATTGGCATTTTAATCTCATCCGGCACTGTTGCATAAGGCTTAGAATCTTCTCTAGTCCAGACAAGATGACACTTGAATCAGAAAATTCCGCCACTCATAGTCTTTGTACAATACTTGCATTTCACTCTCTTACCATTGCCATCAACATCAATCCCATATTTCCACCCAATGTCAGTCCTATACTGATGAAGGTCCATGTCAAGCTAAAGGTCTAGAAGGAGAGCTTGAAGCACTTCCTTTGATGAGCTTTAAAGGACCAATGAAAAGAGCTAGGACTCAAGCACTTCAAGACCACATCCAAGCTGACTTGTATCTCTTGGAAAAGCATGAAGAAGCACACCAACTCAGTGGAAACATAAAAGAAGTGTTGTCTTTTTTAATAGATTACAATATTTTTGTAATAGATTAAAAGCATCTTGAAAAATAGTTTCTGATACCTTTAATCGATTAGTAGATGCCTGTAATTGATTACATAAGCATCAGGAAATTAAAAAAAAAACAAGACTTGTATGTTTTAATCGATTACAAGACATTTGTAATCGATTACATAAGCTTGAAACTTTGTTTTAATCGATTACAAGTGCGAATTGATCGATTACAACAACATAAAAACTACACTGCACATGCTGGGTCAACCAAGGGTCATTTTAGGAGAAGCTTGCACTTCAAGCTTCATTTGGACTTCATTTCAAGTTCAGTTTTAAAATTTCTTCAAAGGTAAAAATTTGCACCAAACCCAAAAACGAAAATTCCATTTCAATTCCTTGTTTCTTGTTGTTTTCTTTTGATTCTTGGTGGCATGGGCTTGTTGTGTGTTCAGCCACATAACCCTTGTGTATTCCTTCAAGTTTCATGTGATTTCATGTGTTCATGTTCTTCATGTGTTCTTGATATTTTTCTAATTTTCTAGTCTTTATTCTTGTCAATTTTTGTTAATAGTTTTTTGTGTTGTATGACCACTTGTTTTGATTCTACTCTCATGCCTAAACTGAATTGAGTTGTTAGAAGCAAATTTTTACTATTGTTATACATCATATTTTAGTGATTCATTGAATTTCTTTAAGAATTTTGAACTTGTGCAAAAGAAAAACAAAAGTAAAAGAAAAATACATCAAGTAGTATCAAATTGGTACAACCAAAGACATTATTGATTGGTGGCTGGAAAAAGTGAAAGCAAAACAGAATTTAGAAGCAAATCAAAGTTACAAGAGCTACAAGTTCAAAATTCCTTTGAACCACAAAATTACATGAACTTGTATGACATATAAATTTGATGAAAGTTGGCTTCTAGTAATTGAATTTACTTGGCATATCTTACTTGTGCAAATTGGTACAACCATAGTATTCCTTGAGTTGTCTCATAAATTCCAATTAGAGTTGTGCTTTTCTAATTTTTTTTTTCTTTTGTTGGTTGTCTTTTAAAAAAATTCCAAGGTTTTGCCTTAGAGTTTTCTTGTTCTTGGACTCTTGAGTCTAGCCTAGAATCATTTCCTATTTCACTATAGTAAAGAAGCTTGATTTGATTAGAAGTTTTTGCTTAAGAACTATAGAGAGGAATAAGAGTGGAAAAAGGCAAGAGAGAACATTATAGAAAGAGCCTAGATAAAGTGTGCAAACATGAGTGAGAGTGACAAACACTTAGAGAGTGGTAAGAATTTCCTTATGTACTTGTGTTTTTGCTAACCATTTTTTTTAAGGATGAGCTCAAGTGGAGGAGAGGCTTTGTCACCTAGGACCTCTAGGTTGATGAAAGCTATGACAAAACAAATGGAAGACTTGCAAACCAAAATAGATGCAAGGTTTGAAGAGTTACAAAGGAAGACTCAAAGAAGGATAGTCCAAATGGTAGTGTGGATGGAGAGGTTCATAGTAGTAGGAGGGTGAGTGAGTATGCTTCCTCTCATGGAGGAAATTATTATGATGAGAGGAGTGAGAGGGAGGATAGGAGAGAAAATAATAGAAGAGAAAATAATGATAGAAGAGAAAATAGGAGATACAATCCTAGGAGGCATAATAGAGATGACGAATATTGGAGGGTGAAGAGAGAAGAAAGAGAAGGGAGGCATGGAGGATTGAATGTAGTGAAAATAAAAATTCTAAAATTACTTGGCAATAATGATCCTGAAGAGTACTTTGAGTGAGAGATGAAAGTAGAACAATTTTCTCATGCCAACAATTTGATGAAGAAAAGAAAGTTACTCTAGCAACTCTAGAATTTGGTGGCTATGTTTTGATATGGTGGAACCAAATTCAAATGGATATAGGGAGAGGGAGGAGGCATGATAAGTGCCACATTTTAGTAAAAATAGACTTATAGGATGGCACTTATCCGTTGTTTTGATTAAATTTATTTACAAATTAACCCTAGAAACCTAGTCAAATTGTAGTTGTATGAAGTTAAGTTATGATTTCATGTTTTGAGAAGATTCATCCAAATTAATGTTGTATTTTGATAGGTTGGAATATTCCAGAAGTGTCAAGCGTATAAAAGGCAAGAAAAAGGGGTGATCAAAGTAAAAATAGAAGTTTCAGAAGCAATCCAGGCCCAACAATCAACAAAGCCCAAAGAAAACTTCAACCTTAAGATATAAGCTCGCCCAGGCGACCACATCTAGTGCATTTGGCTCGCCCAGATGAGCTACAAGTTCCAAAAAGATATCTTAAGCTCGCCCAGGCGAGCAAAACATGAAGGAATTGGCCGCCTGGGCGAGTGAAGCAGGCAGGTGGGAAATCTTATAAATACCCCACAGATTTGGAGAGATGGCATGTTCCTAGGCACCATTTTAGCTTCTTCATTCATATTTTAGGCTTAGGATCCTTCCTAGTTGAGAGTAGAAGGTTAGGGAAGTAAGGAAAGTGAGTTTTTGTAGTGGAGACTCTGCCGAAAAGAGGATCGATGACAAGCTACTTCGTTAGTGATTCTCTTGAGGAAGTTCTTCCGATGCTCGCCTAAGCTTCTCTAGGATTGGACGTACTCTTCTTATCTCTATGCTCTTTTAATTTCTATGCATTATCCTATTTCTTATTGGTGACTTTATTATATGCTTAATGCTTGATTCTAAGTGATCGCTAGTTTTATGAACTTAACCCTAAAGGCAACTGGAAAGTAAATTTAGGGTTTGAACCGAATAATTTCACTCATCACGTTGCATTGCTAGGAATAGGGCATAACGTTTTGATCGTATTAAACACGTGAATATAATCTTAATGCTTGGGTATTTAATTAAATGTGCGAGGAATCGGTATTTAGTAAAATATTCTTAGGACTTTAACTGCGAGGAATCGAATTAGGGTTACTTAAACGTGTGCGTCAATAAGAATAGAAAAATAATGCATAGGTAAAATTAATCGAAGGGATAAGTAAGACGAAACCCAATCCTAAGCTTTCCTTGACTTGAACTCGTTTATTTATTTCCGTAATTTTATCTTTGTTTTACGATACATCATCAAACAAATGAACCTTCGCTTTAATCATCTGTACATAGACTTTTAAACTGGTAAATATTTAAACTAACCAAAGTAAACTCAAATCCCTATGGAGACGAACTTTATAAATTTGTAACTTGCAACGATAACACGGTACGCTTGCCGTAAATACTTCATAAGTTTCTGGCACCGTTGTCGGGGATTTGATTCATTTACTTGTTTAAATATAATTTCAATTTATTAGAATTTTTTCTTGTTCTTTATTTTTTGTTTTTGTATATAAATTTTCCTGTTATTTTGTTAACCTCGGTGCTTACAGAATCTTGTAGTTCTTCCTTTCTCTTTATGCGAGATAAGTCTTCTACAGATAAACCTTAGTTAGATCCAGAAATCTCCAAAACCGAAAGGAAAATCAGAAAGAAAAAGAAACAAGAATCCAACAAGCATTCTGAGGGAACTTCATCTATTGACCCTCCTTCACCCGAAAAATCAGTGGTAAGAGACAACATGGCTGATCATGGTGGAGAATAAAATAGACCAGTAAGAAGGACTCTTGGTGACTATTGTAACGCCTCAAATTTACCATCTAATTATTTATTAATTCTTAATGAAAATTCTTTTCTTCTTGCTTAAAAAATATCAAATCAACATTTGCTAATAACTGCTAAAAAGATTTTCGTCACTGATTGGTATTTATAAGTCTGACATAATATAAAATAAAATACAGACTGATATCAGTTTATTACATGGTACAAACCACCAAAATATTACAACAAACATCTTCAACTAATCATCTTTAACAAAGTCCTTTCCTCAGACATCATCTTGCCAATCCTTCTTTTACTGTTCATCTGCTTGCCCAATTAGATTGAGGTCATAGCAGGTATCAACCACAGACACAAAACATAGGGTAAGTTTATGATAAACATAATTTAAGTAACAGAATATACTCAATATACGGGTATTCATAACAACATTCTCCAGATGCATGATTCTTTCTTATCATGATGCATGATTTTCTTTAACTTTTATCATTTGGTACCAATAGTCAAGATAGCCCCATCCCTGTGGCACAGAACTGAAATGATCAGTCAGGGTATCACAGTGGTGCACAGGATTCTCACCCACACTTCATGTGATCATCATGGGTGGCATGATTTTCCCACTGCCAGCTACCCCCTAGCTCAGACTCCTTTTGTCTGAACGCTCGAACTCAGTTCCTTTAGCTATCTGACACACCTCCTCTTGAGGCAAATAATGCGGACTAACCCCCACCGGGCATATGCATATAAGACATATAAGACTGATTCATTTCCATGTATAATTTCTTTTATCATCTCATATTTATTTTAAGCATTAGTCTTCAAATTCTATCTCACATACTTTACTCAGAAATTCAACAAAATTCAAGTATAGAATTCAGCTTGTATAGAAAATTCATGGAAACACATGAAGTTATTAAGGATTCATGGAACACTAAGCAACACATGTATTTCATAGAAATTCATAGAAACACTCAACAACAAATGAACTTCAAACATCTATTTGAACAAGACACACTCAAACTATCTTTATTTCTTTGAAACAATTCATCAAACACATGGTGTGCAAGTTTTGTTTTCCATAGAAATAAATAAGATTCTATAAATACTTATTTGAATGAAAGCAATACTTAAACTATATTTAGCATAAACTTCCCTATACATACCTTGTAACCTCTTAATAAGCTTGTCTTTTTCTTCCTTCAAAGCTTGACAAACTTTCCCTAAAGATGGTAGCCATTTCTACACGTGATCTTCAAGGAGATGTGGAGTCTTTTTCTCACTTGATTTAGGCTTTAATAAGGGAAGGATGAAAATGAAATGAAAGAGGTATGAGGGAGAGCTTCACGTGAAAGTGTTGTAGGGAAATGTCTTGGAAATGACTTGCACTTAAGGACCCCTTCACCCCTTTATATAGTGGTTGGAAAATGATATAATATTCATGGACATTTCTACCCTTCCTAGCTAGTTACTCCCATTTGGTTTCATTGTAACTAAGTTTCATGTCATTCCATTATATCCTACTAGATTTATAAAAATCTCCTAAGTCATGATGACTTACTTTACAAGTGTCTCTACATTGTCATGAACTTTACAAGTGTCCCACCACTTGTCCAATTCATGAAACTTCTTCCTCTTTTCCTTCCAAGTGTCTCAAATCATGAAGCTTCCCCATGATTCTCCAAGCTTCACGTGGATTCTAGGGAAAGGGACAAAATTTTGCTTCATTTCATGTTACTTTGTATCCATATCCTTCAAGACATGACACCTTGCTTCCAAGTGTCCTTCCACTTGTCTTCAAGCCATGAAACTTCCCCATTCTTCCTCCTCCTTCACGTAATTTATCAAGAGATCAAGAGAAGATTTTTCTTCTCATTTTGTGCACATATATGATAGCTTTCTCATTTCTACATTAATAGTGAGTTACAAGTGGCTAGATATTTCTTAAGCCTTTATGATTGTGTCTTATCATTTTAATTTATGAAGCTTAAGATATTTTTCTTAAAGAGAATAAAATTATATGATTCTCCTTGTATCCACATGTCACCTTTCATGAGGAAGAAGAATTCAATTTAAAGATAACTTCACACATGGCCTTTTATAGAAAGAAGTAAAATTCAATTTGAACTTAGCTTTACACATGGCATACATAGGAGGAGTTCAAGTTCAATTCGAACTCTTCTACCTAAAGGATAATATTAAATAATGAAACTCTAGAGTTTTCCAGAAACTGACTTCAGTTATAGTATAAATAGCTCACAAGTAGTCTATAAAGAGTGCTACACAAAACTTACCTTCAAGACTGCTTATGTCTTAATTCTGATTGGCCTGTTCCACTTCTGACCATCAAAATTACTAAACCATTTTCTTAAATAAATCTTTACATTCTACAATTAAGAGAAAATTACTCAAATCCTACATATTATTTTTCCATATTTTTCTGATGCCTGAATCCTTCTGAATACAATTTCAAAGTCATTATCTTATAAAATTCATAGAAATTCTATTCTATGATTTTCTGTCACAAAGTACTTTGATACTCTGCCATCCAAGAGTATTCTGCAATTTCATCAGGTTCTCACAAAATCTCTAAGGATATCTGGTTATTTCTGGCCTGAAGGGCATTATGAAAATTTCATCATTCATCCTAGGGCATAATTGTCATTTCCACCATAAAATATCTAGCCAAAATATCTAAGGGTATTCTTGTCATTTCCAAAATATCCAAGGGCATTTATATAATTTCCATCTAAAAATATCTCACTAAAATATCTAGGGGCATTTTTTAAATTTTTAAAAATATCCAAGGGCATTATCGTCATTTTCACCTTAAGGGCATTTCTGTAATTTTTGATTTAAGGGAAGGGCAATATGGTCATTTCTCTCCAAACATTTTTGTAATGTCTCTAATTAATATCTCACCCAAATAATTCAAATATAGACCAATCAAATCTTCCATAACATAACACTCACATCAATAGCTATGCAAGAATAATTCATATAATATTTTGATCATAGTTTTTAAAATTTCAGGATGTTACAACTATGCTTATCAACAAGGTCCCAAGCACTACAACAGCATAGTCATCCCTCCTTTCAACAACAAGGTTGTGGAGCTGAAGCCAGCATTACTCAGTCTTATTGGCTCACATCCATTTGCTGGACTAGACCATGAGGATCCTTATACACACTTGTCTACTTTCATGGAGCTATGCAGTACAATGGGAGCACCAGACGAAGATGCTGAAGTTGTTTACCTCAGAGCTTTTCCTTTTTCTTTGACAGGTAAAGCTAAAACCTGGCCTCAATCACAACCAAACAAAAGTCTAAGCACATGGGACGAGTTGGAGGAGAAATTCATCGCCAGACTCTTTCCTCCATCAAGATTTATAAGTGCAAAGTCAGCAATTGCCACTTTCTCTCAAGGTGTAGATGAACCATTATGTGAGACATGGGAAAGATTCAAGTCACTACTAAGGAGATGCCTGAACCACAACTTTGATGATGCCGCACAATTACACATCTTTTATAGTGGTTTGAGGCCCCAGATCAAGATGATCCTTGACGCTTCAACTGGAGGAACCATGATGTCTAAAAGCCCCGAAGAAGCCATATCGATCATTGACTCCATAGCAGCAAGTGACTACCAATCTCACCATGATAGATCACCAATTCAAAGGAAAGGAGTAATAGAGCTCGACACTCAAAATGCCATCTTAGCTCAAAACAAGCTCTTGACACAACAATTGGAGGCCTTAACAAAGCAAATAGGCCAACTTCCTTAACAAATTCAGCAGGGAGGATCGCAGAAATCTCATACAGTACACCAAGTTCAACAAATCCTGAGATGCGATTTTTGTGGAGGAGACCATCAGAATGGCCATTGCACAGTACTTGGTGATTGTCCACAAGAAGAGGAAGCTCACTACATGCAAAATCAATCAAGACCTCAACAAAATTATCAAGGGAATTACCAAGGTTATCGCAGTGGTCCAGGTTCTAATCAACCTTATAATTGGAGGCAAAATAACAATGCTTATAATGTCCCCACTAATCCTCCTTTTGCAGGTCCTCCTAACAATTCTTTTGCAAGTTCTTCTAATTCTTTTTCAGTTCCTTCAAATAGAAATCCACCACAACAAGCTCAGTCTGATAGATTGACAAAAATGGAAGACACTCTTACACAATTCATGCAAATGTCCATCAGTAACCAAAGGAACACTGAGGATTCTATCAAGAATCTAGAAGTACAAGTAGGGCAGCTTGCAAAGCAGTTAGCTGAGCATGGAGGTGGATCTTTCTCAGCAAATACCCAAATCAACCCTAAAGAACAGTGGAAAGTAATTATCACTAGAAGGGGAACTGTAGTTGGTAGGAAAGAGGAAAAAGAAGAAAAAAATGAAGGAAATGTAGAGAAAAACGATGATGTAGAAATAGAAAATGAAAAAGAAAAAGAAAGATGAGGAAGAAACAAATGAAAAAATTGAGAGAAAAGTAACAAATGATGAGGAAAAGAAAAGAAGTGATAAAGGCAAAGCTGTCTTAACCCCACCACCAATCCAAAGCATGCCATATCCACGCACTCCATCAAAGAAAGCAAAGGAAAGGCAATACAAGCGTCTTCTTGACATCTTCAAGCAACTACAGATAAATATTCCTTTTTCTGAAGCATTGGAGCAAATGCCAACATATGCCAAGTTCATGAAGGATCTCCTCACCAAGAAAAGAAGATACACTGATGAAGAGACCATCGAGCTGGATGCAAGATGCAGTGCAATCATCCAAAAGACAATTCCAGAAAAGTCTAGTGATCCAGTTAGTTTTACAATCCCTGTTACTATTGGTAACTTATCTGTGGGAAAATCTCTTCTTGACTTAGGTGCAAGAATCAATCTCATACCATTATCCATGGTTAAGAGGATAGGAGAGGTTATAATCAAACCTACTAGGATGACTCTGCAGTTAGCTGACAGATCTATTAAGCATCCCTATGGCATCATTGAAGACGTGTTGGTGAAAGTCGACAAATTCTTTTTCCCAGTCGACTTTGTAGTCATGGATATGGATGAAGACAGTGAAGTTCCATTAATTCTTGGCAGACCTTTCATGAAAACTGCCAAAGTTTTAATTGATGTTGATGAAGGAAAACTCACTATCAGAGTGCAGGATGATGAAGTTCAGTTCAATGTTCTTGAACCTATAAAACATCCCTCAGATAAGAAAGAATGTTTTAGAGTAGATGTACTGGATGAGGTAATCTCTGACTCTAAAAATTTCTTTACAAAAAGGATAGCTTAGAGAAAGCATTGACTGAAGAAGCTCAAGAAGAAGATGGAGATAAATAAAAATCAAAGTATCTTCATCAACTAAATACATGCAAAGAAGTGCCATTTCATCAATCCCTCTTTGAAGAACTAAAGGAAGAAAAGCAGAAAGAGGAACCAAAGCTGGAACTTAAGGTACTGCCTTCACATTTAAAATATGTTTTTCTTGCAGGTAATTCTGAGAAACCAGTAATCATTAATGCAAATCTTTCTGCAGAGGAAGAAAAGAAATTGGTGAAAGTCTTGCAACAAAACAGTAAAGCCATTGGTTGGACATTATCAGACTTAACAGGTATTAGTCCTTCATATTGCATACATAGAATTTTAATGGAACAAGACTATAAACCTGTTGCTCAACCTCAAAGACGTCTTAATCCAACCATGAAAGAAGTAGTTAGGAAAGAAGTATTCAAGCTATTAGAAGCCGGAATGATATACCCTATATAGTCAATGGGTAAGCCCCGTGCAAGTGGTACCTAAAAAAGGTGGCATGACTGTGATAAAGAATGATAAAGATGAGTTGATTCCAACTCGTACTGTTACGGGTTGGAGAATGTGTATCGACTACAGAAAGCTCAACAAAGCCACAAGGAAGAATCATTTTCCATTACCGTTTATGGATCAAATGCTAGAGAGGCTAGCAGGTAAGAAATATTACTATTTTCTTGATGGTTACTCTGGATACAATCAAATCAATGTTGATCCTAAAGACCAAGAGAAAACAACTTTTACTTGCCCCTTTGGTATTTTTGCTTATGAGAAAATGCCTATTGGTTTATGTAATGCTCCTGCCACTTTCCAAAGGTGCATGTTTGCTATTTTTTCTGATGTAGTCGAGAAAAGTATTGAAATATTCATGGATGACTTCTCGGTCTTTGGTACTTCTTTTGATTCATGTCTGTCTAATCTTGATATTGTTTTAAAACTTTGTATTGAAACTAATCTTGTGCTTAATTGGGAAAAGTGTCACTTTATGGTGACAGAAGGTATTGTGTTAGGTCACAAGATTTCCATGCAGGGAATTGAAGTGGACAAAGCTAAAGTGGATGTCATTGAGAAATTACCTCCACCAAACAATGTCAAGCGCATTCGAAGTTTCTTGGGACACGCAAGATTTACAAGCGATTTATTAAAGATTTTCAAAAATTGCTAAGCCGCTTAGAAATCTTTTAAATAAAGAAGTTCCATTTCAGTTTGATAAATCATGCTTCCAAGCTTTTGAAACTTTGAAACAAAAACTGGTTTCCGCACCCGTAATCACTGCACCCAATTAGACTCTTGATTTTGAAATTATGTGTGATGCAAGTGATTATGCGGTGGGAGCTATTTTGGGACAAAGAAAAAATAAAGTTTTTCATGTCATACACTATGCAAGCAAGGTTTTAAATGAGGCACAAATTAATTATGCAACAACTGAAAAAGAATTGCTTGCCATAGTATATGCCTTGGAAAAATTTAGATCATATTTAATAGGATCTAAGGTGTTGATTTATATAGATCATGCTGCAATAAAAAATTTATTAGTTAAAACTGATTCTAAACCCAAACTTATCCGATGGATTTTACTTTTGCAGGAATTTGATTTAGAAATAAAAGATAAGAAAGGGTGTGAAAATTATGTAGCTGATCACTTATCTAGACTCACTAGTGAAGAAATAGCCACCCAAGATCTAGAAATACAAGAAGAATTCCCCGATGAGAAACTCCTTCATATCTCAGAAAGGCCATGGTTTGCAGAAATGGCTAACTTTAAGGCAGTTGGTGCAATTCCTGAAGATTATACTTGGCACAAAAAGAAGAAGTTTCTCATAGATGCCAAATATTTTGTGTGGGATGATCCTTACCTCTTCAAAATTGGAGCAGATAACGTTTTAAGAAGATGTGTAACCCAGGGAGAGGCAAGGAACATTCTATGGCATTGTCACAACTCACCTTATGGAGGGCATTACAATGGAGAAAGGACTGCTGCAAAGGTCCTGCAAGCAGGCTTTTATTGGCCTACACTGTTCAGAGATGCCTATGAATATGTGCAAATGTGTGATAATTGCCAGAGGACTAGAGGAATCTCTAAAAGAAACGAAATGCCTCTACAAAATATTTTAGAAGTCGAAGCCTTTGATTGTTGGGGAATAGATTTTATTGGTCCATTTCCATCTTCGCATTCAAATGAATATATTTTTTTGGCAGTGGATTATGTAACAAAATGGGTGGAAGCAATAGCTGCACAAAAAGCTGACTCAAAAACAATTATTCACTTCTTGAAGAGAAATATTTTCTCCAGATTTGGAACAACTCGTGTATTAATCAGTGACGAAGGATCTCATTTTTGTAATGCTTAACTTCAAAAGGTCCTCCAACATTATGGTGTTACATAAAGTAGCCTATCCCTATCACCCGCAAACTAATGGGCAGGTTGAAGTTTCAAACAGAGAAATCAAAAGAATTTTAGAAAAGAAAGTTGCCCAGTCACGAAAAGATTGGTCTCGAAAACTTGATGAAGCTCTTTGGGCATACAAGACAACATTTAAAGCACCCACAGGGCTCACACCTTTTCAGCTGGTCTATGGCAAATCTTGCCATTTACTTGTGGAACTAGAACACAAAGCTTTTTGGGCTTTAAAATTCTTTAATTTTGATTCTAATCTTGCAGGTGAACAGAGAAAGTTACAACTGCATCAATTGGAGGAACTGAGGCTTTCAGCATATGAAAATTCCAAACTTTATAAGGAAAAAGTTAAATTTTACCATGATAAAAAGCTTTTGGAAAGGAATTTTCGTCCTGGACAATATGTTTTGTTATTTAATTCTCAATTAAGATTATTTCCAGGAAAGTTGAAGTCTAAATGGTCCGGACCTTTCACCATAAAGGAAGTAATGTCACATGGAGCTGTGACTCTTAAGGACCCAACTACAAAAAGAACATGGACAGTGAATGGGAGCAGACTCAAGTCGTATCTAGGTGGTGAAGTTGAAAGACTCACCACTGTGGTACAACTGCAAGAAATTTGAGCTGCAACCTAGTAAGTTTTTAATTTTTCTTATGCTTTTTACATATATATCTAATGTAGTAAATATAGGCTAAAATATAAGTAATATAACCTTAAATAAATTAACAAACAACATTTTTTGATTCTAAAAAAAGGGGGGGGGGGGTAGTTTAACTCGCCCAGGCGAGTACACCTAGTGCAAATTGCTCGCCTGGGCGAGCATACGTATCCAGGCCACCAACAGCAAGGTAAAACTCCAAAGTTTTACAATTTCTTCTATCATTTTCACTTTCATCTTGTTGTGAACTATTTCCCTTCACCCAAGCTCGCTCAGGCCGCTGCACCTATCCAATTTCATTGCCTTCTTCTTACTCTTGATCCCAAGTATCCTTTTCTTGCATCAACAAATTTTTGAATATTATCCATCTCTTGTATGCTTGCATGCTTGTAGTGTCCATCAACAAATCCTTTTCTTTTGCTTCTCTTTATGTCTAGGTTAGAAAAATATGGAATTATGATTCTGCTGTATATATTTGAAATTGGTCACCTCTCCCTTCTATTTCTTTGAAAATTTTGGGTGTAGGAATATGCCAATATTACCAATTTCATGTACAAAAGTGGGTGTCCACCAAGTGTTTGTAAAAATGCCACATTGAAAACAGTTTGTACTTGACACATTGTTAATGCACAAAACATGTTCCATGCTTGTCCTAAACACTTTTCACACATGCCATTGATCATAATTTAGGCCTAGCATTCAAATAGAGGCATCACTTTTTGCATTTTGTGTATGTGCATGACTTGTCATTTTGAGCCTAAAATGGTGAATCATTAAAATACCAAAGCTGTAACTTAGAAAATTTCAGCATTAAGTGTCATTCCCCAACCATGGTTACTGTATATAAAATGAAAACCATGGATTGAATTACTTGCTCCAACTTAGGCATAGAAATTTTTGCCATTTTGATAGTGTCTTGATTTCACATAAGGCTGCCACTGTTGCGCGATTACGGCAACTGCACCGATCGTTTACAAGTAATAAAGTTCAGGTAAGTAGAGTTATCGTCTCCACAGGGATTGGGGTAACTTCACAGCAAAATTAACAATATGATTGAAATTAAAACATAAAATACGTAGAAAGTGTTGTGAATTGTTTGGTTGGTTGTGTAATTAAAAGACAATTGTAAGAAAATATGCAGTAAATTTGATTCGAGGAATTACCAATGGATGAAGAATTGTGGTCAGGCACAATCCCTTATAAGCGTTACCTCTTTCACTTGACTGGTCATGTTAACTTGAAGTTTACATATGATATATCTCTCCTATATTCATAAATCCTAGTTAACTAGCGATTTCACTCTTTAATTCGATCGAGAACCCTAAACCTTTAGCGATTCTGTCAAACTAAGTATACAGAGAATAAATCATATGGGTTCGTGTTATGATTACTCGGAGAATAAGTCTTTCCTGTATTAGCTAACCCCTAATTTCTTAGTGAATTAACCCTTTAAACTGAATTCATAACCTAATTCCTTAGTGAAATTAATCAGTTTAAGCAATCAAAGATCATATTATAGGCTCCGCACTCACGCATCCCTATTCCTAGGTG
>PYAF01001039.1:15537-31901 GCA_007407185.1 Glycine tomentella
TGTAATTTTGTGGCATGTAATTCGTAGTAGAACGTCTGTGTATTATTTTGGATAACTGTAGTTGGACTGTATCTTATTATTATTATTATAATTAAACCGTGGTGAGGAAGAACTGTGTACGTTACAAACGAATCATTTGCAAGCGAAGCAAAAAGAATTTTCGTGAAAAATTTATAACTAAAAAATGTTATAATACAGAAAGGACATGAATTTCCATATAAAAATAATCAAGCACGAGTGAACTAAGAGAGGCGTTACACCACTTCTTTTAAGCAATGCTGGAGTACTTACTGCTTCACTTTGTATGAATTCCTAGGAATGTTACTAACAGGATACCCCATTTCTTGACACCATTTTTGTTAGTATGCATTGTTGAATCCTTCATCTTCAATCTCAGATTGAACTCCCATCTTCCTATAGACAGCATCCAAGGCTTGTCTATACAATTCACTCTCCTAGGTTTCTCTACACCATGTTTGTGACACCACTCCTTGCACACATACTGAGAGGTTTTAATGCATAGACACCATTTAATTGTTGATCCTCCACCAACAGTGGATCCTTATAGAATGAACAGACCCAAATCATCACGTACAACCAAACCACCATTGAGGTACATTTGATCCATGGTTGGTCCTTCAAGAAGACAAACATTGTTCCTTGCAGGGTAGCCTCCTTTATAGAGCTTTCCATTTTTTGGTAATGGTAGCAGTGTTAAGCTTAATATTCCATTAATTTCAATCAAAGGCCTGAATGCTAAGGGTTTCATTAATATTAAATTAGTAATCGAAGTTTTACTTCCCACTCCACAAAGGTTTTTATATAAGAGCTTTTGCTTATATCTTCTGACATAGGTTATGAATTGAGGGCACTTGGTTATGATAAGAATAATGATGTTCTGTTATCATTTTTCTTTGTATGACATGTCTTAGATCATAGATATCCCTTTATACAAGTGGTTTCCTATGCCATTGATTTAATCTAACAATTGTAATACTCACCCATTTTTCTGGTTGGCACTGGACCCAATGTTACCAAATACAGTTTTATGGAGGAAAAAGCATATCAGTTTTGTTTAACTACTTCTTACTTATAATTTGTAAGTTCCAGTGGAGAACTCAAAGACGTTACTTCTAATTGCATTTTGCAAGATATGTATGGCAAGCTTTGACAAAAATTTGAAGAGGTGAATTGCAAATAAATGTTGTTCCAACTTGGTATAGGATTTGTTGTTTTCTCAAATACATACCAAAGAAGTCATCCAACCATAATTAAGGTAACAATTATGTCTCATTGGAGCCTTCAATGTTTAACTGTGTATAGTCCAAAATGTGATCTGTAGGCTGTTCAAGGTTTATCTAGCATGCCCTTTCTTGTGTAACAAGTTTTTGTTTGTAATTTATGTAGAGGGTCAATACACTTCTGTCAAAGGAAACTTAAAAATTCATATGCCACCATCATATTCATTGGTCATCCAGGTAATGCATGTAGTGGCCATTGTACTATTCTTGCTGAGATTGTGTTAGAAACTTAGTATTCTTTTTTGTGTGATATCTTAGTATATCTTTGGACTATTTGGCGTGAGACACAATTGGTCTACCATTTTCTCTCTAGACTATAGGTTCATTTCTCGTATTCTGGTTATTAGCAGTCAATTTGTATTGTCATTTGATAATGTGATGCCTGACTATATTCTTAAATTTTTTTACTTCTAATGTACATATAAAACTGAAAACGATGTATGAATAAAACTGAAAACAAAGTTTTGCTCCTTAACAAATTTTAAAACTGAACATGTTGTGTACTGCTGTTGTGAATGCTAGTTTTCCAGATCTATATATTGTGTCAACAAAGATCAAAATGTTTAATTTTGAGCCTCAGTTGTCACTGGCATGCACTGGCCAGGCAGTAGGTAATAGACATAATAGTTCTTATGTCCAAAATGCCCTCCTATAGATGAATCATGCCATTCCTTTAAAGGTAAAGGAATTCTACAAGAATTCTTTGGTAAAACCAATCTGTCCAAAATGCCTCCTTGAATTGTATACCCAGGTCTCTCAGCTGTTCTAGTGAGAATACAATGATAAATCTCATGACACTCGCGGATCTACCCTCAATTCATCATCTCACTCAATCCACTCGGCACTATAGAAACTGAGCTCTCATTTCCTTTTCTGTCCCATGCAGCTGCTATCAGACACGAAATTTCATATGAAACATATCGTATAAGTGGGAAGACAAAGGCAATTTCAAACGTTCCAATTCAACTGAGCATATATTCTCCAAATGGTTTTTATTTTCATTACCCCTTGATAACATCAGAAGTAATTAACTTTGTAACGTTGTCCTGTGTGTTTCTTTTCAATATACCTCCTTCTTATTGAACACTTTTTGTCGTAAATAATGGCAGTATATGGTTTGAAGTAAGGATAAACTTTGTGTAGTTAAACTATTCTTCTCTTCTATATGGTTTGTTTCCCTTTGGTGTCGTTGCAAGAGAAAAGATTCCTATAACACATTGCAATTGGAAAGATGTACCAGACTCCTTAAAGGATTTAGTATGGGATGATATTTTGGTATGTGTGCTTAGTAAGTCTTTGTTTGATGTTCTTAAACTCATTTTACAATACCTTGTGAATGACTTACTATTTTGTTTCATTCGTTGGTCCAGGAAAAATTTGATATCCCGGAACATGCCAAAGCAAAGAAGAAGGTTATGGCATTGGTTGGCACTAGATGGAGACAATTTAAGTCTAGCCTAACTACTAAATACATCTATGCTGACCCAAACCACTAAAGTAAAGACGACCAGTCAGTTGTGTATGGTCTGGACACACACACATGGGAGCAATTTGTTGAAAGTCGGAAATCCCTAAACTAGCAGGTCATAAAATAAATTATTGTTTGACATAAATGAAAAGACCTTGTGAATGATATAGGATTGAAAGTAGCATACTAATGACTAGCTTTATTACAGGGAGTTAGGAAAAAAGCCCAAGAAACTCAGAAATTGAATGACTGCCCACACGTTTTGTTGCGTAGGGGCTATGCTTTGGTTGAAAAGAAGCTTATGGAGGAAAAGATTAAGAAACGACTACAAGATGCGATGAATACCAAACATTCATCATCCGTCACTCATCCTCCTTCTCCTATTCCAAGACAGCTGAAGTGGAAGATGGCCCAAACCAAAAAATTTGCCCATATGACATCTCTGGCCGCACAACAAATACCGAAAAAAATTGTGAGTTTCTGTAATTCGTTAATTTGCAACATTTATTAGCATAACATGTTAAATTAAGTGACCTATTCATGTCATGAATGCAATACTCTTTAGAAGAACAAGCCACGCAAGGCACATTTGTTCCCCAAGGCCAACATGACATACTAAATACTGCCATAGGAAAACGAGATCACCCTGGTCGTGTTCGCGGAGAAGGGGCAGGTGTGACCATCAAGCAATACTTTGGATGCAGTTCACGTGCCTCTAGTGGTTCTTCTTCATCTATCAGTCCAGAACAATTGGCTAAAATAATCAAAAACCTTAAGGAAGAATGGAAGCGAGAGTTAAAGTAAGAAATAAAACTTGAGTTATCTCAAATGGGCTCACCAATGTCACACCCAGTTCAGCCAGATATAGAAAAGTTAGTGGCAAGAGTGAGCACAAAGGGGAGTTGTGCAGAAAATGAAGTCAACCCATCTGCTGAAGAAAATTGTGAGGATGTTGTGCCGTGTATGGGGTTGTATGTACAATGTAAGGATTCTACATAGCTAGTGGCACTAGGAAAAGTTTATGCCAGGAACTTCAGCATTCACAACATACATTATGTAGATGATGTCGTAGTGAGGGTTAGTGTTTCCTCCATTTACGACGGGGACGCGCAAGTGGCATTCCCCACCGTAGAGATTAAGAACGTCATAGACACCCTTAACACATTTGTTGCATGGCCAAAAAATCTTGTTAAGCCAGTGTCACAACAAGTACCTCTACTAATAATTGAGTTCACACAAATATGGTTTCTTGTTATGCAATTAAATGGTAAATTTTTGTCGAGATTAACACTCATATGTTAACCATTTTTAGGATCCCGAAAGGTATCTAAATCAGGTGGTTGAAACTGTTACAAGTCCAACTAATAGTGGAAAGGATATTGATGCGTTGGATGATTTGCTTAAGATCCTACATGAACTTTATTACAAACCTATAGCGGTGTCGTGGGAAGGGTCTACATTTGGCCATCCAAATGTTGAATCCTCCTTGTTAATAACATTTTCTGATGTGAATGAAATTATAGCAGGGACAGGTGTTTGAACATATCTGTACTGCAATTATGGATCATGTAAGTCAATGTGCAGTGAATTATTCGTTACAATAAGTTATTTTTCATAGTCCTTACAAATAAATATGTTTCAATTGAAATATATTAATAGGTTTATGGTGGACTGGATTTCATTGTTGGATAAATCGTCAGTGTATGCATTTTTTGAGCCTCAATCGATACACAATGCGAAGAACAGACGTGCACAAAGTCAAGAATACATTGAAACATGGATGAAGGATTCACAAAGACAACTGTACTAAGGAGCATACTTGAATCAGTAAGTAAAATGTTTATAGTAGTACTATGTGAAAATGAATGTGCTAATGCTGGTTATTATTTTTGGAAAATGCAGGGCCCATTAGCATCTTTTTATTCTCTGTCCTAACAACGATACCGTTGTATGGCTTTGTTCATTGAGTAAGAAGGCAGATGTTCACATAAAAAATGTAACTAACAAGTAATGTGTTCAGGACATGATACTTTTGCTCAATTACAAAGTTAGGTTCACATATCATTTAGACTTTAACAACAATTATCATGTGTTTTAACTAAAATCAGTGTAATGAAGAAATTGAAGACCACTACAGACGGTAAAGCAAATCCACTTGCACCCATCTGGATTGAGTTAAAGGTTAGTCTTTGGAAAAACCCTACATATCCATAGCTGATATTTAATAATTTTTGGATTTAAACAAGTGGATATGTTTGTTTATTTATGTTTTAGAGCCATGTTCAACCCAGAGGACATGAGTGTGGGTATTATGTAATGTATTGGATGTGGAACATGTTAATTGGGGGTTTGAAGAATGACTGGAGCACGGTATAATTATAGTAACCCCCCTTAAAAATTCTTCAATTATTATGAATATACATTTGTCAATTACATTAAACTGAATTGATATTTGCAATATTTATATTGCAATGGTTTCGTGATGGAACACCGTTGGACATTGAACAAATAACAAAAATTCGACAAGCAATGGGAAACTTTTTTTGGAAGTTAAACAAAGTCAAGATTCTGAAATCTATAGCATCTCACCTTTGACAAAGCCTTAACTTATTAGTTGGTTATTGACAAAATTGTAGACCTTGTGTTACATTATGAACATTGTGAGACACACGGCAATTATTGGTGTCTTCCCTGTCAAGTTTGTCATTGTTTCTGTCTCACATGGATGATTTTATTACATTTGTTTTCTGAATGGTATTTAAATTGGGTGATTTTTGTTAATGTGATTAAGACCTTGTGAGTGTTTGACATTCTTTGGGAATAGTTATTCAGTTATTTGGGGGAATGACAGCTATAAATGACCTATTTGTTTTCAAAATAGTTTTTCTTGGTTCCCTTTCCAACTCTCAGGATTGGTAACTTTGGTGAGTTAGAGCATAGGATGTTATAAATACTCATTTAGTCATCCAATAAAGTGGTTAAGAGTGTTTTGTATTGTCTAGCATTTTGCTAGTACAGTGTTGGCACAATAAACTGGAATGTGTAATGGTTTTATGTTATGTCATGCTGTAATTTCAATAAAAAGTGTTAAATGGTTTTAATATTTGTTGTGGTTTTAATGGTTTTATGTTATGCCTTTGTGTGTTAAAGTAAAAAAAAAATTAAAAAGAAACAAAGACAGTTTTTAAGGGAAAACCGTCTTTATATGTTGACATAGCACGACGGTTATCCCTAAAAAATCGTCTTCATACGTGTTTAATTAAAAAATATTAAAAAGAAACAGAGATGGTTTTTAAGGGAAAATTGTCTTTGTATGTTGATATATGAAGACGATATCCCTAAAAAATTGTCTTCGTACATGTTAAATTAAAAAAATTAAAAAGAAACAAAGACGATTTTTAAGGGAAAATCGTCTTTGTCTATTGACATATGAAGACGTTTATCCCTAAAAAATCGTCTTCGTAGGTGTTAAATTAAAAAAAAAGAAACAAAGACGATTTTTAAGGGAAAATCGTCTTTTTATGTTGACATACGAAGACGGTTATCTCGTAAAAATCGTCTTCGTAGGTATTAAATAAAAAAAAAAGAAAAAAAATTAAAAAGAAACAAAGATGGTTTTTAAGGGAAAATCGTCTTTGTATGTTGACATATGATGATGGTTTTCTCTTAAAAACCATCTTTATAGGTGTTAAATAAAAAAAAAAATTAAAAAGAAACAAAGACGATTTTTAAGGAAAAACTGTCTTTGTATGTTGACATACAAAGATGGTTATCTCTTAAAAACCGTCTTCGTAGGAGCTTAATTAGAAAAAATAAACAAAGACGGTTTTTTAGAACTGTCATTGAAAATTTCCGTTTTCAACGACACACGCAACAATGACGGTTCTACAACCGTCGTCGTATGGGGTTTACAACCATCGTCATAGGCCTTGCCTGTAGTAGTGACACAAATAGTTTTAAAAGCAACTTTGAAAAAAAATACAAATTGTTAACAAATTTAATGCTATTGATTAAAAATTAACCACATGTAACTTGTGACACCTGGTGCTTGAAACATCCACTGTTATGAGGTGAAGACAAATGATTAACTAGACAAGTAACACAACTATTGCAGACTTAGCTTATAACATATAAAAGAAAGTGCATACCATTGTTAGGAGCTAGAAATATATTCACTGGATTTTGTCTATGATGGTGACTTAAGAACCTAACCCACAAATCCAATTCTCTCTCTCCACCACATGCTTAGCCAAAATAAGTACTACATAACTAATTCTGTAAAAGAACCCACTAACCAATATCAGTAGTTGGGAAAAAGGGTGACTTGAGCTTATTATGTTCATATTATTCAATAGAAAATTAAAATATAATCCACCCAAGTATTTTTGGGTGAAAGTAATAGAGAAACGTGATAACTTACTAGTAAAACATCTAGAATCTAATTAAGGTCTAAGCCCCTGCATTCAAAACCCACAATATTCTTAGAAGGTGGGAAACAAAAAACTTTAGGAATTGGAAGCAAGACAACCTCAGGATTGGCTCGGTCTAGTGCAGTAGTTGTCAAAGTATAGGAACATCAATTAGATTTGACAAGAGATTGACTCATTGAACACCATCATGAGAGACATTCAACTTTATGTCCGCACCAGAATGCATTAGAATTTTTCTAAATGATGGCTTTAAAAGTAACCCATAAATAAGAAAAACTTGCCCAGAGGATGGCTTTTAGATGCCTTGTAATTTTGCAGCATATATTGCTAACAGAGCTCCCTTGTAATTTCTAGAGGGCATGTCTTTTAAGGATAAGGATATTTTTGTGGGCTTTGCATTACGCAGTTCTTCGATACTATTCCCAAACCATAAATAACAAATGCCAAATTCTGAGATTACCAAAACACATATGTCAGCTGTAACATTCTCAAAATTATATCTTGAATTTATATTTATGATTGAATTAATTATGGAAGTGTGATGATAATAGGATACAAGAAGAATAGGATAAATTTATTTGAACATAAGCTGCCCAAAAAAAATTTTCCATTTCTGCCACCTGAATTGAGAAATTTATTTCTCTCTCAATTCTTATCCAAATTAAGTGTATGATATATGAAATTAAAGATCAAGATGTCTACTACAACATATTAAAATTTCAGATAAATATAGTTTATGTACTGATTGCAGTAATTAAAACATTAAGAGATGTCAGTGTGGAATTTCTCAGTTTGCTGGCAGTTTTGAAGTCTAGACTAAAAATGTTATAGCCAGAGTTTCATAACTCCAAATAATGCATATAATACCTTTTTAGAAATCTTAGGAAGTCTATTTTAATATACTAGAATATGAGAATTTTTGGACTAGTAGATTGGTACATAATAAACAATGAACGAACCATGTGCTGTGAAACATTTTTTTTAGAAAAATCTAGTCTTGGCAATTTGTAGCTCCTAAAACTTTGGCACAAAGGCTAGAAGCTTCAGCCAACAATCAGACCAATCATAAGTGGACTCATAAAAGGTCCCTTTACACATGCACATGGAACATTAAATAAGGGAATCTTGCACCAAAACAATAAGCCAAAAGAAAAACCGTGAAGGTGTACCTGTTGTAAATTTTTAAGGCTGAAAGGAGAAAGATATAATATGGCCTTGTGTGTATGTGGAATTACAAGAGCCAAGTAAATAATATCAGTAGCCCAGCCATGTTCCACGTATGAGAAGCCAACTGCCCCCAAGACAATGTATTAAAGAATCTTGACCAAGAAAAATCAAAGTCAAGATAAGGTTTAGGCATAATATCTTCTAAGGTAATGATTACCTAGTTAAATTCAAACTAAACTAAATCCTAATTCAGTTATAACTCAACTAACTCACTTAAAACCCAACTGATTAAAGAAGTATAAATAGTTAGGGATATGAAGAATTTTTGCACATTAGATGGCTGTCCAAAATACACTCCAAGGACATTAAATTATTTCTTGCCAAGCTTTTTCCTTTTACCTCCTTTGCCTTGCTTTGAAGGTGCCTTTCTAACACTTATACATCATCCAATTTCTTCTTTTAAGATCTCATTTCTTAGAGGACTTCCTAAGGAAGACAACCCTTGCTCCATTCCATTTCAAAACTCAAACTCACTTGAGGTAGGCTAGGCTTCAATCTTTAGTTAAGAATTTATTTGGACTAATTTACATGCTTAAATATACAGATTTATGGCTATTATTTAGGTTGGAAATTCATGTTATTTGAAGGTTATTTTATGATGTAAAAATGTTGATTTAAACCATAGGATAGGTGATGATTTATAAGCTGCAATATCAGTGATGTTTGGAAGTATATTTGGTGATCTTTGGAAGTGATTTGATGATATTTGAGTTGTTTGTGTTGATTTAAAAGAAGAATCAGTTGAAGAATGAACAATGGATCAAGCTTGGTTTTGTGCTTTCAACATGCTTTGAAGTCTTGGAAATCAATTTGTGATTTATGTAAAAGGAAGAAGTATTTTCTGATGATCCAGGTGCATAGCATTCATATCATTCATTTAGTTAATCAAATTGAGTTTTAATATATACAAGCATTTGGTAAATTAGGCAAGTTTAAATCTAAGTTTTTGGAAAAATAAGTTCTTACTGATTTAATCGATTACACTAAGATAAGAATCGATTATTTTGTTCTTTGTGCCTTCTGGAAAACTTTTCAAGAACAATGTAATCGATTACGTATCGGATTAATCGATTATTTTACCTATAATTTCATATAAACTGATATAATGTATACTTTAATCGATTACCAAAAATTAGTAATCGATTACATAGGCTAAATAGGAAATATCATCTCTCTGTCTTAATCGATTACAACAAATAGTAATTGATTACATTATATGCCTATGAATAACATGTTTTGCTGCATTAATCGATTACCAAATGTAGTAATCGATTACATAGTACAAATTGTTTTATGAAGCTTCCCGACTTAATCGATTACCAAAATCTGTAATCGATTACATAGTGCATTTCAAAAATAGGAGCTTGCTGTCTTAATCGATTACCAGACGGGATAATCGATTATTCTGTTCGTTGCTCAAACCCAGAACATCTATTGAACAGTTTAATCGATTACAGTCTTGAAATAATTGGTTACATATGCGAATTAATCGATTACAAGAGCGTATGTAATCGATTACTGACAGTTAGAAAGCTTGTTATAAATAGAACCTATGCTCTGCTGTTTTTCTAACTTGATTAATTCGTACATTGAGCATTCTAAGGCTTTCAAAACATTCTTGTAGTGATTTTTCTGGGTTCATTGAGTTCTTGCTTTCACAAAACACTTATGGGTCTTTGAGGAATTAGTGAAGCAAGATTTTCTTTTTCAAAGCTTAAGGAAAAGTAATGTTCTAAGGTTGAAATTATTCTTCTACCTGGTGAAATCATTCAAATGCATATTGTTAATTGGATCATCAGGTGACTTCTTTCCTTAATCTTTGAAGTTGTAATTCTGTTTTGAATTTTGATTTGTCTATTATAAATGGGTGTCTTGCTTGTAATCTAGAGATAAGGTTTCTCTAGGGGATTTGCTGAGTAGTGTTCTCAGTGGGTTGTCTCTAAGAATCTAATAGTGTTTTAGATTTTTGAACTTTATCTAGGGTTGATAAAGAGAGGCTTTGTAATAACTTGTAAGAACTGAAATTTACAATAGTGGAACTCCATTCTAGTGTTGAGTGGAAGAAAACTGGATGTAGCTTCATAGTGTTTGAAGTGAACCAGTATAAATCTTTGTGTGTTGCTCATATTTTTCTTATTTGCTATATTTTATCTTTCTTGTTTGTGAGTTCTTGTTATCAACAATGTTCTTGAGGTATTACAGATTTTTGGGTAGAACTTTGGATTGAATAAAGGTTCTTGGTTACAAAAGTGATAAAGATCCAAAAAGGGAAAAACTCTGATTTTAGTCAAGAAAATTTTTTAAATTACCAAGCCTAACCAATTCACCCCCCCCCCTCTTGGTTAAGTGTGAAGTGTTCCCATGTTTTACAGTTTGTTCATATTTTTATCATGAGACTGTTTTGAATTAATTTTGAGAAGTAGAGGTTGAATGGTATGTAGTTAAATGGTTCAAATGCTTGAGTGATTAAATTTGAGGATGAAGTAGTAAGGTGGTAGGTGAAAGGAGATTAAGATGCATCCTAGGTTTTAATCTTTTCTTGTAAAGGTTTTAAGGAATTAGAAATTATTTGAAAGATATATTGTGGTTTATTAGTTAGATTACTAACATGATTTTTCTGTAGTTTGAGGATACTCAATGGTCATGCCTAAGTTGGTAATGATCTTATTTAAATAAGGTATGGTGATTTAATCGTACTTGTGGTACATATGATGTTATGATAACAACATTTTTCCTTAAGGTGGTATGTATTTTGCTAATGGATTTTATTATGGATGGATGTTGATGTGATGATAGGTTGATTCATGTTTCCAAGTCCAGTACGAGATTTTGTGAAACAGAATCTGATACTACATACAGTACGATATATAGTGACCAGGTGCAAATATATGGCATAAATCATGCATGTTTGCATAAGATGATCGTAGCGTTTACATCCAGTACGAGGTGTAGCTACATACAGTATGATATGTAGAGGCCATGTGCACCCTAGGAAAATTCATTTCATGCATTCATATAGTTTGCATAATTATTTTATGATCATTTACTAGCGTACTAATGTGTTTTGGCGGTTTAGTTTTGCCTACTGAGAAATTTTATTTCTCACTAGATTTGTTTCATTTTTTATAGATGGCAACAGTGATTAATTTCATTGACGCCTTGGACTGATGGTGGTACAAAGATATAGAATTGTCTCTAGGAAATGAATGATGAAAGTGTTGTAGTATCTTTATGTTTCATTGAGAATGACTTTTCTACAAGGACTGTGGCTACGTATTATATATATATATATATATATATATCAGTTTAACAACTTCTATAACTTCTATAATTTATATGTTTTAGAATTTATACTAGGATCAGTAAAAGTAAAATAGTAATAAAATAAATTATCTAACTATTCTTAAAAATTTAACCTTAATAAAAATATAATATCTAGAATAATTTTAGGTTGCTACACCAGCCTCATCATGTTCCCCACTATCAATGCACCTGCTATCAAGAAAGACAATAGGGTGCTCCATCGCAAGAACCCAACCATACATTCACAAAAAGCATGAAACATGTACTAACAATAATAACAGTACAGAAAATGAATCATGGACAACATTGTTATTCAAAATATAAAGGGGATTGAGCATAGATTAAGAACAAAGATTGGAATTGTAGAGAATCAATTTGGTTTTTTGGCAAGAAGGTCTACAATAGAATTTATTTATCTTCTATAGGAGCTAATGGAAAGGTACAACTACAAAAGCAAAGAAAAAGACTTGCATGTGGTTTTTATTGATTTGGGGAAAGAATAAGATTAAGTGCCAACTGCCAAGAGAAGTAGTGGAAAGCTTTGAAAAGAAAAGTGACCATTGGCTCAAATATGGTTTTTATTATCCTAGTTGTTCCTGAATGGAATCATGCAAGCTCAATGTTTACATGTTTCTCGGTTGCAGCAAAATATAGTTTTTTTTATAAGAAAAAAAATGTTTTGGCTAGACTCAACATGGCATAGTAGATACCTGTTTTAAATTCTCTACAAGATACTATCTACTCATGGAACCAGACCATGTACAACTAGCGACACTTGTTTATACTCATGGATTATACACAGCACAGCATAAAGCAATAGCATCTTTACCAGAACCAAATACATCAAGACTCGAGGAAGGATTGGGAAGAAAGAACAGTGGAGGAAGAGCCTTAACTTACCCAAATGCATCCCTAAGTAAAACACATTCATTTTTCAAAAACATAGGATCTTCCATGCACTGCATTGCCTAAGCATGAAGGCAAAGATGCACACAAGCATCATATGCAATCACTCCATGCCATGGACAAAGAGCACTAAAATGAATTTACATATTAGAACACGTTCAAGGAGATAAATATTCAGCACAATAAAGAACACACAAAATACGTTGCATGAAATGTTGGAAGGCGAGGTGGGTGTGAATTTGAAGATGTAGCAGCCTCTGAACCAGTAGCAATTATGTGAACATAAATCAAGATTAAATAATATTGGATGGATATACATTCCTATAACTTGTTTGGCTTGGAAGGCATGCTATACAATTATTATCAAATATACTAACCTAGCAAATTGGTCAGGGCTCCCATTTTCAACATGGTTTTCTATCTTATCCCCAGACATGGATTTCAAAGAACTTGATTATGCTTTATTTGGAGTAGCATGAACTCTGGAAGCAGTAGTTTCTTCATGTGTTTGTCTGATTTCTTGAGTAGAACCAACAAAGGGGGGATGCACTGGGAATGTCATCATCCTCATCGTCAGATATTCTTCCATTCTGGGGATTTTCATAACAAAATCAAGAAGCTAGACTAACTTTAGCAATACGGTTGTATACTAGTAGATACGCAGTGAAGTGACTAATTCAAAGATGAGAAATTTATTAGAAAATAATGAATGCCTAAAGAAGAGACTGCTATTCTAGGAAGCGACTAATACAACATTACCTTTTTTATCAATGATACCTGTAACGACCTAAATTTTATGCTGATTTTTATTATTATTATGAAGGTGAAATTTCTAAGAAACGTATATTAGTAAAAATTCTAAAACGTAAAATTTACAAAAGATTTAAAACTAATATATTATACATAGCCATAGTTTTTTACTACAAAAAGTCTTTATTATACAGATAAAATATTTTCAATATTCCAGCCTAATTCATAACTTCCTTCACTAATCCCGGGCATCAAGGGAACCGTCCATGGTTGCCATCTAAAAAAAATGAAACAAATCTAGTGAGAAATAAAATTTCTCAGTAGGCAAAGCTAAATCACCGAACACGTTAGTATGTTAGTAAATCATTAATATATTCAAACAAATCCATAAAAATAATGCAAATTATATGAATGCATGAAATGAACTATCCCAGGGTGCAAATGGCTTCTACATATCGTACTATATGTAGCCACACCTCGTACTGGATGTAGACGCTGCGATCGTCTTACGCAAACATGCATGAATTTTGCCATGTATCTGCACCTGGGTATTACATATCGTACTGTATGTAGTATAAGATTCTTGTTTCACAAAATCTCGTACTGGATTTGGAAACATGAATCAACCTATCATCACATCAATATCCATCCATAATAAAATCCATAAACAAAATACACATCACTTTATGGAAATTATTTTTATCATAACATTATACATACCATAAGTATGATTAAATCATCATACTTTAACCAAGCAAGATCATTACCAACTTAGACATGACCAGAGAATATCCTCAACTACAGAAGAATCATGTTAGTAATCTAACTAATAATCCACAATATGTCTTTCAAATAATATCTAATCCCTTTAAATTTTTACAATAAAAGGTTAAATCCTAATATGCATCTTAATTCTCCTTTCACCTACCACCTCACTAATTAATCCTCAAAATTGAATCATTCAAGTATTTAAACCATTTATCTACATACCATTCATCCTCTACTTCTAAAAATTAATTCAAAACATTTTCATAAAAATATAAACAGACGGTCGAAAATATCATCAAAATCACCTTCAAAGATCATCAAATGGGCTTTCATACATCACTAATATTTATGCGTATAGTGTAACACCCCGTAGGCCTCCGAAGTGTTATCATTAATAATATCAGATAAGCGCTTAAATCATGATTAAAAACCTCAGTGGAAGCACATAATCGCTTTTCTTGATTCATTATGTATGGAATAAAACATATAACAAACATACATACAAGACACATTTTTTTCACACCCCTGCTGATCTAGTTTCTCATAACATATACCATAAAGACAGATAACTAAAAGACTTAGGCAGATTATCAAATATACAACATTTATACTCAGGAGGAAAGTCTCATATACATATCATAAATAGTTATGTACAAACATATACATTACAGTTCACACCACATCATGGTGATACAAAAGAATATCTGCCCTCACCGAGGGTATACAGAACTATACATGTATCAGGTGTACACACACACCATCCCTTATCAAGGGTACAAAATATCCAGAGCATAGTCTCACAGTAGCCTCAAGGTTCAAAATCACTAGAATGGCTTAAATCTTAACCAAGACACCATTCCACTAGCCTCTCAGGCTCAACATAAGCATAATCAAGGCTCTGGCATGGCTCCAAAACCACAAGTGACTTATCACACAAGCCATCCATACAACCCACAGAGCCAAGATTCAAAGTTATCCAAATCAAAAATTGAAAGCTAATCCTTCATCACTACAATACCCTGAGCAAGTTTCTCTACGGGACCCTGGGCTAATTCTAGCCCAGTTCATTGTGGGTCATAATATCCAGAAAACCCCAAATTCACAGACAACTGGAGAAACTTGAGTTTCTTACATCAGTGGCGACCAGAAAGGCTACAGGACAGCTTCCACAAGCTCTATTGTCCCTGCTATGCCTTGATTCCTCGCCAAACAGCAACTTCTGAGGTTTTCTCTGGAGAAAAAGACTCTCCCTCACCAAGGGGTTTCTAAGAAAAAGGATGAAGGATTCAAGCTTTCTAATCGGTTCTCTCAAGTTCCAAGGCCAAAGGGAAGTGTTTAGGCTAGTATATAAGGGCTAAGGAAGCTTGGAACTGCTCTAATGGAGGTCCAGGGCGTTAGGAGGAAGAAGAAGGAGTTTCTCCTTCCCAAAAACGCAATCTGCCCTTAAATACTCTACCTGCCCGAGGTCTGGCGGGATCCACGCCACCTCCTGCACTATCCGCGCCACAATGTCGGTGCTCTGACGCCAACAACGCCATACCCCACGCCAGCAGCGTGAACTTCCCGAACCTGTGGCGCCATCCGCGCCACACTGGCGCTATCCGCGTGAAAAACCCGAGGAAATTATGTTTCCAGGGCACTTCTAGCGCGACCCACGCGGCCCTTAGCGCTACCAACGCCAACCTCTCGGCCCAGTGATGCTACTCGTGTCGTAACCACGCCATTAGCGTGGACTTACCAAATGTGTGGCGCTACCCGCGCCATCCTAGCGCCCCTGGCGCGAACCGCGCCACGTCTAAAACCAGGTTTTCTTGTTAAAGAATCCTGGTACCATGAATGAGGGTCCTTACATATAGATCATCACCTATCTTATGGCTTAAATCAACATATTCTCATCAAAGAATAACCTTCAAATGACATGAAATTCAAGCTTAAATGATAACCATAAATTTAACTAATAAAGCATATGAACTAATCCAAACCATTGATTAACAAGAGATTTAAGCTTAGCCTACTGATGAGTCACTATTTATTACTATTTACTCATCTTTCTATACTCATTTTAATCCCTAGTTGTGTTTAAATATCTATATTTTGCATTGTTTCTCATTTGGGATTTAATTAGACCGATAATTCGGATTTTAATTAATTTGGATTATTTTAAGTTTAATTATTCTAATTTTTATTTTCAGGGCAGTTTAACAATTAATT
>PYAF01001039.1:32001-51385 GCA_007407185.1 Glycine tomentella
AAAAAAAAAAAAAAAAAAAACTCAAATTGCAAACAAAGTGACCTCAAAACCAAAAGCAAGGTGTCCATGCAGTGGTTGTTTTACTTACATACTTACATAAAAAATGAACAAACATGGTACCAAATTTGAATAAAGAGGAACAAAAGACAAGGGAGATTCTCTTGAATTATGAGATTTTGGTGAGACCAAGTCACAAACACAAAGCAAGCAGTGCAAAATGGGGTGAGGTGAAAGCTGGTCGTAGAAGAAAAAAGGTGACCCATTTTTAAAGACTGTGAGATTTTGGTGAGACCAAGTCACAAACACGAAAGAAGCGTACCATTCTTGTCCAAAAATGAGGTGAGGTGAAAACTGGTCCCAAACCATCTGATTGGAATAATATAAACAGCTGTCCAAATAAATTATACTCACCTTACGGGAATTCCAAGAGAAGACGATACACGAGGGAAAAGGCTCCACCCACGGCAAACCTGCGGCGTCCAAAACAAAACCCAAGACCCCAACCTGGTCGAACTCGCGGGCCAATTGTTGTTGGGTCTAGGCCTAACTCGTTAGGTTGTGGCACCGCAGCCCGGAAAGGACCCTCTGGCCCAATAGCCGGAGCGCGGAGTGAAGCAACGGGCATCAACATTGCGGCGGGGGATGAGGGAAGGGAAGGCTTCCTCGAATGAGACAACCTCGGACTCCACGAAGTAGATTGTGGCGGGTGAAACTGAAACGACATTGTTTGGGGAGAAGAAGAAGCTGACTTGGACGCCAATGTTGCCGTGAGAAGAGAGAACAAGTGCGGGGTGCCATTTGTGAGGGAAGCGGACAGAGGCGGTGGCGGGGCATGTGGGTGTTGGTGTGGGAAAGGTAAGAGAGCTGCACCGTGAGAGACTGAGAGAGGACGCGAAAATGAAAGCATAAATGGTGAGGATTTTCAAAGACGGTAAACCAATAAACCGTCTTTGAACATTTTTGAAAAAAATTAAACTTTTAAAAAATCGCGTATTCTGGACGGACAAACATTAAAAATGTCGTTGATTTTTAAAATGGTTTTTACAAAACCCTCTTAGAATGACAACCTTCTAAGACGGTTTTTGTAAAACCATCTTCATTGAAAAAACTCATATTTACAAAATTGACACCGCCTGACTTAATTAAGACAGTTGTATTAAAATCGTCTTTGAACTCTCACCTACTAAGACAGTTATTATAAAATCGTCGTCGTACATCTCTTATTATTTACAAAATTGCCACCGCCTCACATTCGAAGACGGTTTTCTAGGAACCCTCTTAGAATGTGCATCGTTAAAGGGCCCTTTTGGAATAGTGATATCTACATCGATTGTTTTTATTTAATAACTCAATCTTTCCTTGTTAAAATTTCTATCTAAATTGATCAATGAAGATCTTCTTCTCTTCATAATCAGTTCATATGGCGCCATATTTGATTGAGGAAAAAAGATTACGCACCCTAATTCCAAATCCAATTTCCTGAAATAAATCAGGATAAGATATCAAAGTGAAGTACCTATATCAACAAAACATGAGAGTCCCACTTTGGTGAAAAGAAACAAAGAAAGAATCAGAGTTCCATTAAAGAAAGAAGAGAAAGAATTTTGTGCGAGTTGAAAGAAAGAATGGGAGGGAACCATAACAACAAGTTTCACAGTTATGGTGGCAACACTGCCTCTCACGATGGTGATGGTGACTTCGATGAGCCACTGCATTTGAAGTTCCCGATGTTGCAGGATTTGGAGTGGGAAGGCACCCTCATTTGCCTTCCTCCCAAGTTAACATCTCTGTCAGATAACTTCGCCCCTAAGGTTCTTCCCCCATCGATGTTTCCGCCATCAGAGACCACCACCACTAGGGTTCCTCCTATGTTGCCACTGTGGAGGACGTCACCTACGTTCAACCGAACCTCCAAGATCAATTGCCAGCATTACAGAACATCAATAGTCGGAACAACACTTATGATTACCCGTAGACACAGTTTCTTAACAGCGCAACGAACTAGGTTACCCCCATGTTGCCAGCAGAGGTAGAGTTGTTAGGCTCTCAAATCAATCACTCGCTGTCACAGAAGGGTAATTCTTCGAAGTCTAATGGGTACATGAGATGGAATGAAGAAGAGCACAGGTACTGTCTGCGTCTCTCAAAGGTATTTTGTTTCTTGAATCACTTTTCTCAAATATTTATACCAATTTGTTTTCTTATGACAGGTTGTTTATGCTTGAGCTTCATAAACATGAAAAGGCAGATTGGATAAAAGTTTCAAGAATCATCAAAACAAGAACCCCAACTCAAGTTGCTAGTCATGCCCAAAAAATATTTCCTTCGTCAGGCCTCAAGCAATAAAGGCAAAAGAAGAAACATTCATGACATGGTCCTACCAGATAATGGTCCTGTCCCTCACTGTATTTACCAATAGAATGGAGATTCTTTCCCAAATCTTGATGGCCCTATCACTCACCACAGTGATCATTAGAATCGGGTTTTTTTTTTCCAAATCTTACAATGCAGGAGTTATATGAAATTCATCTAGCAGTCCCTTACTACATTAATCAGCAAAATTGGGTTCTTAGACGAAGGCAACAAATATATCAAAAGTACCACAAGAGTTCACATTGATGATTGTTCATTAACAACGTTGGAAGCCCGTCTTAGAAACTTTTTTGTGTTTGAAGGTTGTATAGCATGCTTAATTTACTCTAGGAAATTCTCAAATTGTTATAAAGATTGTTTAGGAACTTTTGTTTTCTATTTGGATAGATAGAATATTGTTACAGACTGAAAAACAATTATAATGGATGCTATGAGTTGTTTCTTGATTTCTTCTGCTATTGCTGGCATTATCAGCTTATAATTTGTGGAGTTTCAGATCCCCTCTTGGTTGAGAAATAATTAAGACTTTCGTTTTAATTGCTCGTGTGTGCTTGAAATACGACTGTGTCTAGTGAAAGCTGTTATATTCAATAGATGTGATAAATAATGTATGACTAACAGAATAGATAAATATATATATATATATATATATATATATATATATTTAAGAGAAAGCGTTAAAAAAAATCATAATCCTGTAGATAACGATGACAAGTGGCTGAGGGGATGGCTAAATTGTTAGAATGAGACAATTATAGAAGATCGAACACGAAGTATTTTATTTTTAAAGTAAAGCATTTTCGTGTAAGTTTCATTTTGAAGATGTGTTCGGAAGATGCTCACAAACACATTTTTTTGCATCTACTTTTCATGCTTTGAAAGTACTACAAATTAACCACCCATCATTATGATTTCCTCTTTGTATTATTTCAATTGAATACCCTTTTCACATACTTTAATTCTGGGAAATTGGTAAATGCTGAAGAGTGGAGACAGTTAAATTAACTAAACATGGGAAACTAATTAAATTCTATATTACTCAGTCCATAGAACCGTTGACCATTTCTTACAATCCAAAGTGAATCTTTTATCTAATCCTAACCAAATATGTTGATTGTAAATTGGATGTAGACTCGCTTTGCACGGGTGAAGTTACATATTTTCAGTCCACCAATACTGCACAATACTGAAAGATCAAAGTTCAAGGGGAAATCAATTAGTCTGAATATGAAAATCAAAGACAAGGAAGTGTATGCAGCAGAAATCTCTACAGCTTTCAACCTTGATGATTTTCCTTGATCCTAATGAAAATGAAGGATTAATGATCTTCACAAAACTATTAAAAGGAAAAGCTGTAGGCCTAGGAATTTACAGGGCCGTGAAAATATGGTTTAGTTCTATAGGGATTTTGAGGATGATTTGTATGCATACATGTTTATGGAGTTACTTTTTTTTTTTTTTACATTGTTTTGTTGTACTCATGATTTTGAGCATCACTTGAATGCAATATACTGATATATCTTTTTGGAGCTAATTCATCAAATCATGTGTTGTGTTTTTGATACTATTCCTCTTTTTATAAATATGTTATTATAATATTATAATATTGAACTACATTACAATTTAAATTATTAGGTTATGCAAGGGTAGAGAACTACTAGATCCGATATTGGACAAGTTCCAATTAATCTTGAATGTGATTATTGTTTTCCCTAAGTGGCTTTTCAAGGTTTCTGCAGTGCTTAAAATTCAGAAACATGATGGCTAATAACTGCAAATACTGAAACAGGTCAGCTGGCTTGCAAAAAGTCATGTTAGATTAATATACTGAAACCAACAAATTCAGTGGTCCTCTGAACCCATAGAATTTCCTTAGGTGATTCTGTTGGTGTAAATATTTTTTATTTGATTTCTTTTAGTACTCTACCTTTGTCCAACGCTTTTAATTTCTGATTACAGTGTGTTGATAAATTGATTGCTTTCTATTTTAAAATGATTATGGAAGAGGCTCCAAATTTACCTGCATCTGTCAATATTGCTCGTCATATTGTAGAGTGTTCCAATCTGTTTCAAGTAGTATAATGATGCATATGGTTCTTTCAGGCAATTGCCAAGGATGGCAATGGAAACACGGAGCCATCAATTATATCAAAAGATTTTTCTTTTGAAACATAAATTATATTTTTATATTAAATATTTTGGCACAGTATCTTTAGGAATTGAAACATAAATAACATGTAAATCTATCTTGCTGTTTGAAATTTGTTTATTTCTTATTTAAAACAATAAAGACAAGAATTTAACACATCCTCTTGTAAACTAATTATCTCAAAAATATAAATTTAAAACATCGTGAATTGTTCATTTGAAATTACTCACTGTATTTAATTAACTTAATACCCTTTTAGTATAGTATTAGAGTTAGATAAAAAATAATAATTAAAAGTAGTTGTCTGGCTTTCTGACATGAGTGGCTCACTTTCCTTCCACCTCACCGTAGTTTCAGCATTTGTTATTTATTTGTTACTTGATATTTTTTTTGTGTGACTATTTATGAATTATTATCATTATTTTTATTTTTCTGCTTTTAGTAGACCTGGACACAGGTTGCCATGGAAGAGGAAATTGAATACATTCATCCCATATACTAAAGAGAGGTGTTTAAAGGAAGAGTCAGCTAGGCAAGGTGTAAAAATACACGTTCTACAAAAACAGAGGAAGTGAAACCAAAAAAGACGCATAAACCATTTTCTATCTAAAAAGTCTGAAGTGTATCAAAATTAAATAAACATAAAGAGCAGTAGTGACAAATGTAGCCATTAACAAAACTAAGAATACAACCATCTGCACAATTTGCAGCTCATACATCAATCAGATAATCATACTTCAACTGGCCGAGCTAAAAAATTGTTCGGTCTTCTATAGGCTGGCGAGAGGGTGCTGCTAATGGGACTTAATATCATTGACAGTTTTGCATTTTTTAGAAATGAAAATATGTAGCCTAAAGAACTGAATAACCAAACACAAACTACAAACTTGCTTTGATGCTAGAAATATTAGTCCTAGACTACAAGTCTTTGATGACATGCTTCTATCTTCCATAAGGATGATATCGACCAGTACCTGCACCACCGTATCCCCCTCTAGTCCCATAAAACGAGCCTCCAGCAGGCCCCCCATATCCACCGCTTAAGCTTGCATCATAGCTGCTTCCATAGGCACTACCAGAGGAACCACCACCACCACCATATGCCCCATAACCCTCACTAGGTCCACCATACCCACCAAGATCATAGCCTCTGCCATAGCCTCCACCATATCGACCAGCATACCCAAGTGAAGGATCACCTCTATATGGCCCCATGGCACCAGCAAATCCTCCATACCCACCAAATTCACTTCCAAAGCCACCATAAGCACCTGCACTTCCCCTACCACCATAGGCACCACCTGACCTATAGCCACCCATCCCAAAATTACCACCAAACCCATCATAACCATCTCCATATCCACCACCATATGAAGACCGGGAGTCATTATAGCGCTTGGATGATGGAGCTGGTGGATTTGGCTTCTTTGGTTCTGCCTTCTTGATTTCCACCTACAAAGGAAAGATAATCATGCTCCTTAAACGATAAGTCATTTAATGAAAATAAATAAATAAATGGATGAAAGTGAAACAATTCAAGTGTCTTGAATCTTTCATACGATAGAAAATTGGAAATATGTTCTGTTTAATGTTAAAATGATTGTGAATTTATGATCCATAACAAGCATATACTTTATATCATCCACAACCGTAGATCAAACAGTAATACCTAAAAACATGCCTCCTTGATGTTGTAACTTGTAAGATAAAGCTATGAGCGTCGACAACCTCCTAGATGTTCTAAGATCATGCTACAAGACTAACTGAATTAACGCAAGCAAAAAAGGGTATCAAGTCTGGAAAAATCAACACGATGCCCTCATACCCTTCTTTCTAAAGTAGTTTACTTAAGAACAAAAGGCAATTCTCACTCGTTCAATCCAAACAATAAATGTTTGGGTCTAACTCCTAAGCAATGTTATAAATCTCGAATAGCGGTGTGTAGCAGTGGGCTCCAAAAACATTATAACAGGATAGCCACTATTTTGAAATTTTACTTAGTTTATATAATGTATAAATTCTAAAAAATGATAAAAGTTACTCAATTAATCACATTCATAAATTAACAATAAAAGGTAACAAGTGTCTTAAACAAAACATACAGGTAAAAACTAACAAAAGTCAAATACAAGCTTCCTAGATAGGAATTATTAACTATCAAATACAAGTCAAATACAGGTAAAAACATTATAACATCAAATTGTATTTTGTTCCCCTCTACCCTAATCCTTTATCTGCTAGATGTAGTTTCATTTTTGGATAAATAATGACTCACCTGAGCTCCAGCAAACTCAATTTTGTTCCCCACAGATAAGAGATCATCAACAGCTTCTTCGGAGTCATATGTGATAAAGCCAAATCCACGTGAACGATTAGTAGAGTGGTCCCGCATTATTTGGTGATCTTTGACTTCTCCATAGCGCGTAAAGAAGTCCCTAAATTCATCTGCACAAGTGAATCTCCAATTAAAATAGTAAAATCCACAAAGGATCTACTTTCTGTAACTCTTTTATGGTTAGCTAGTTACTTTCCAAGTCAATAATTGATTCTCTAGAAAGCAGCCATGTAAGTCCATCATTCAAACCTGGTTAGTTAACTACACAACCTGTTCACACATGACATACCATAAACATCCATGCAAATTTCAAAATTTGACAAATGTGTTTGTGTCTGGAAAAATTTAAACACAATTTTCCACCCTAAAATATTCAATAATGTGGAATGTGCACACAAGTGATGAACTTTCTCACATAAGAAAGCTTGAACATAAGAGATATTTATACTAATTGTATTCTCCAGCAAAAAGGCACTGAAACCTCATAAAGGACTTCCTTCTGTGTACAATGTAAGAACAAAACCTCCAACAACTCTCAGCTCTTAAAAGTTGAAACAATACATAAAAATGAACTTTAGAATTTGAAACATAGATACATTCTAAAAAGAATTTCAACAAACTAGACATGTTTTCTAGGCATCTGTTTATTGATGTATAAAGAATTATATAATACAACCACTTCTCAACAAGTAACACATTTATTATTAAAAAATATATATATATATGTATATATATATATATATATATATATATAAAACACTGAGGCGTCTACAACATCAACACCTCACTATCAACAGGTGAAAAATTAGCTCAATTGAAACACTACCATCAGTCACAGTCGAAGGAATTCCACCCACAAAAATCTTCTTCGTTCGGAAGTCCTTTGCGTTCGAGCCAACAGCCCCCCTCGGTATCGTCCGCTTAATCTCCACCTACAAACAAAACCATTCACTGTATCAGGTTTCATTTCCTTTTCGTTCTGTTCCTTCCTTTAAGTCTTTAACAATCAATACTAAAAAAGATTCAAAATTCAAACGCAAGTGTCCATTATCACCTGCTTGCCATTGATAATGTGAGTGTCCTCAATCACTGTATCAACCACGGAGGGATCAGCGTAAGTTATGAAGCCGAAACCACGCGGCTGGCCGGTCTTCCGGTCCTTCATTATGACGGAATCCGTTATCTCACCGTATTTACCAAAGTGCTTGATGAATTGCGCTACACAAAATTATTAAAAAAAATAGTTAATCTCACGAATTCTCATTGGTAAACCCGGAAACAAAAGAAACCAACGCAATACAAATAGAAAACACTCACCAACCGTCGTTTCTCTTGCTAAACCCCCTATGAATATCTTTCTGCAATCAATGGATCCAGTGTAATTAGATAGAGCCAAATCTAAGAAATTTGGAGAATACAATTAAGAAAAAGTGCAAGAAAAAGAAAAGGATAAAGTTGAACGTTTTGTACGGAGCTAGTTACCGACCCAGGACTGGCGCCGTCCCCAGTGAGGGGTTGGGGCTTGCCGTCGTCGTCGTCGTCGCGGTGGGAAAAGGCTCTAACGACGTCGTTTGCGTCTTCGTCGACGGCGTGGTGATTGCTGGGCGGTGAGTCCATCACTCTTTAGCAACAACTATGAAACGCAGAAAGATAGGGGAACGGATTTCTCAAGATACAGAGAGAGAGAACGCGGACAGATTAGTAATGAATGTAATGTATGTAACCCTAGATTTTTATTTTACTTTGGGTTTTAGGTTCTTATATGTAAAATAAAAAAAAAATAAAAAAAAGGTTCATATATATAAATCAATTTTTTATCAGTATATATACATCAAATTAAAATAGTATATATTTAATTTATTTAATTTATATACTCAAAATTCATCATTTTTGATATAACATTTATCTTCCACTAAAAACAATCATATTTGAACCACATAAAATCACTATCAACCACAAAGTTCTTCATCCAATTATTTAATACATTTTGAATACCTAAGACTTGAAACTAATAGTCAAATTCATCATTTATGTAGTAAATTAATTTTTTTGAAAATGTATTAGTAACAAAATTAATATTTATATAAATAATTTTGATTGCATAATAGATGACAATTTTCTAATTTAATTGGGAATTTATTAAATAATAGTTTATAAAATATTTAAAAGAAAATTTAAAATAAATATTGATATTAATAATATTTAAGAAATGATATTATATATATATATATATATAAACTAACATGTTGACCCGTGAATTGTACAAACTAATAATTACTTATATTTGATGTGAACATATAAAAAAAATAAAAAAATTGTAATCTTTGAGTTTTATTTTTTATGTAATATAATTTCTATATTAAAATAGATATCAATGTATAGAAGAAAAATAATAATGATGTATAAAAGAAAAGTGGTTTTAAACATTTTTCTTATTAGTTGACAATTTTATATAAAAAAAATCACATGAGTAAATTACACAAATATTCCTAAGAGTGTGTTTGGATAGGGAAATCAAAATGGGAAAAGTAATTATTCAGAGGATTTAAAATTCTCCCCTCCCCTAAATAATCTGTTTGGATATTTATTAAGAACAATTTTAAAATTTTGGCATTTTAAAATGGAATTTATTTTTAATTATAAACTTAGAATTTTAAATTCTTTCAAAAATGAAAGAATTCTAAAATTCCTAGCGGCTTTTACAGAGAATCCATATGCTCATATTTATTCCTTGGTAAATCTATTCAATGGTGGTGACTTCTCAAATCTAATCAACATCGTCGTGGTTGCTGCAACAACGCTTTCTTTGTTTCTAATCAGGCAACGACAGTTACTTCTCATATCTATTTGACGTTGTCGTGCAATAATGTCACTACGACAATGCGATCCTCATTGCCATCGATTGACAACGCTAAGATGTGGAGGATGTGAGAGCTATTTGGTTTGTAGGAACTACTATTGGCTCGCGAGTTTCTGAAGTCCAATGATGGGGTAGTGGGCTGGTGGTGGAGAGTGGAGACGACAGTCCAAGGGATAGAGGGAAAATTTGGGAAAGTAAATATTTATCCAAACAAAAAATTTTGACAATGAAAAAATTTTAATTGAAGCAATTAAAATTTCTAGAATTTAAAATTCTTTAGAATTTCAAAATCTCTCATCCAAACACACTCTTAAAGGTTTACTTTAATTACACCAAATCTCTTTGTTTTTCAATTTACTTTTAGCCTTTTCTTAGAAACAACATTAAATTTTTGTTTAAACAAATTGTAAATAATAAATAAAATAAATAAAGTTCTCCTTTTTTCATTTTTTCTTTATTCCTTGTTTGAGAAACGTCCCTTGATACCCTTCCTCGTTTCTCTTTCCTTCTCTTCATTCTTTAACCCTTACATTCTGCAAATTGCATCCACCTCCTTGGTTACCCCCACCACTCAAACATTGTCATTTTCTTTCCCACTGACACTCAAAGAAGCAAACAACCAAAAACCAAAACCAACTATACTACCCAGACTTGGCAGGCCTCCGTACTCGGTGGTCGGACGAGTAGTCTACTTGGAATCTAGAGAATTTGGTAAATGTAATTAAGGAAAGCGAAAAAGTTTATCTTCTACTAGAAAGATACAAATATCCCTCCAAAAGTTATCTATTATTAGAGGAAACATAAGATGGAATCATGTATTTCCCTATTTACATTATCTTACAAGGAAAATTGAGATTTTATCATCTAATTTGGCCTCTATAAAAGGGGATCATCAAGGTTCAGGTAAACCAACCTATATTTTGATACATGCTTTTACCTCTGGTCCACTAACTTGAGTGTCAAGTGTCTTTGCAAGTACATCCCACCACCATTCGTGCAGAAGTTCACGGAGAAGCATCAACGTGAGGAGGTTTTGCCAAATTCAATAAGAAAATTTTGTTCCCACCATGGGGTCAAAGGAAAACTTCTCCTTTGATCACTACATAATCAATGAAAACGAATGGTGACAAAATCAGTGTCGTCAACCAATCAAAATGAACACAGGGACAAGCGCCTATTGTTTTGGAGATGCCTACAACGAGTGACCTTGAAAAGGGGAACACAGTGAATGTGGTAGATCTCTTGCATCAACAGCCTGATGATCATACATTGATAATTGCCCTGCAAAGAAAGATGAAAATCCTAAAGCAAATTAATGCTCAAGAGATGGACAAACTAAAAAAGGATAACGCCACTCTTAGGGAACAATACTTGAAACTTCAAGAAGACTAGAGCGTGAATTCGGTTGCAACAATTGCAACCCACTAAACTCATCTGGCCAGGATTGACAAGGCTGATATGACATGGCAAAAGGAACCCCCTTTGTCACGCAGTTCAAAGAGCTATAAACGCTGACACTAGTCTACATCCCTTTGTTGATGGGATTATGGAGCCACAATTCTTGCCTAGATGGAAAATGTTGACCATTGATTGTTAGGATGGGCTCTCAAACCCATGATCACGTGGACCCATTCGTCATGCAAATGAGCCTGTTTAAAAACGACAATGATATTATATGTCGAGTATTGCCAACCACGTGGAAAGGTGTAGTGCTTCACTGGTATACTCACTTGCCAAAAAACTCTATTGACTCATTCACAACCCTCAGACGAGTTTTGGAGCACAATATGCATCGAATAGATCACACCACTTAATAATAGTGGCACTTGCTAACATTTAGCAAGACGAGGATGAATCTTTAAGAGTATTCATTGAAAGGTTCTCATCGATCTCAGTCTGAATTTGAGAGTAGTGGTTTTGAAGTAGCACTCACCTCAATGATAATGGCTTTGAATTCTAATCCCTTCTCGGACAACCTATGCAAGAAACTGCCTACAACACTAGACAAGTTGAGAGCAAAGAATGTTGGGTTCATCCAAATTGAAGAGATGACCAAATTCAGAGAGAAAGTGCATGGAGAATCATCAATAAAACCAACTAAACGAGAGGCTAAGACTGAGATCAACCACAACATAGGAAAGTCAAGATTAGACAGACCGCCTCAGTCCAGGTTTAGTCACTATACTCCACTAATGGAGAGTCAAAGTCGATTGCTAGAGCAAGCTCGTAGTGTAGAGCTAATTCAGTTGTCGACTAAAAATTGACCTCCACAAGGAGCAGACAAGTCCAAATATTGTCGTTATCACCGAGTCTTGATCAAAACACTACCAATGGAAGTGGGATAGTATTTCCATGGATTTTGTGGTAGGACTACCTAGAACCCCGAGAGGTTTAGATTCTATCTGGGTTATTGTTGACAAATTGACCAAATTTGCTCACTTTATCCCCATTAATATCAGGTTTTCCTTAGAAAAGTTGACCTCCCTATATATTAGTGAAATTGTAAGATTGCATGGTGTGCCGTCCAGCATAGTATCTGACAAAGATCCTAGATTTTCCTCTAGATTTTGGGAGAGTCTGAACAAAGCATTGGAAACTAAGCTTAGGCTAAGTTCAGCCTGTCACCCTCAAACTGATGGTCAGACTGAACGAACCATTCAGTCTTTAGACGACCTTTTGAGGGCATCAAAAGGGTAGTTGGGAAAGTTTTCTGCCATTGATAAAGTTTACCTGTAACATTAGTTTTCATTCTACCATTGGCATGGCTCCCTACGAGGCTATGTATGAAAGCCCCACGAAATTAGTGCACAAAAATGGAAGAACAAAAAACGCAAATGAAGAACAAGAAAGAACAATGAAGAACAATTGAGAGAAAATAAGAGAAAGGGTTTTGATTCTGAAAACTTGAAAAGGAAAATGTAAATTTTGTTTTTGCTAAAATGTAGTGTAATTTTTTTGCTAACTAATTGCACTAACATATAGTGATTAAGTCAGAAGGAAAGAATAGGCCATGAGCAGGCCCATCTAAACTTATTAATTTTGCTAATTACACTAATAAAAATCCTACTCGCAGACCAAAATTCAAGTGCAGTATTTCTGACTTCCAAGCCTAAAATGACCCTCCAAATAATAGAATTGGCCTTGGCTTATCTTTGATAAACTTGTAGATCTTTTCCTTATCTTTCCAAGGACTACTCATATGCTCCATTCAGAGTCCTATAGAGCTCTGTAGGTCCTGCACAAGTAAGATTGGTCAAGTGTGTAACGCCCCATACAAAACCAGGGTCATTAACTTGCCTTAATCACTATCATTAACTATAATCATCAGAGTTTAAGCAATTTGGAAGCATAATATAAGAGTGACGTTATCAAATGTCACTAACATAACCACTATACATTATAATATGGTGAATACACATAAAGTCACTATTTAAGTACAAAACTGTACATACATTCCCCTCAGGTTACAAAATAAACTAAACCAAAGGCAGTATACAAAATATCAGAGCCACATGCTCATATCATCTATGCCTAAGGTTTACAAATAGCAACTATCCCTGCACAGGCTTCTTGCCTTGGGATCTATCTGCTCCTCCTGAAGATTCACATGCAAAACATAAGCCCCACAGAAGGGGTGAGATATAAAATCCCAGTAAACTCAGGGCCCTTGAAGGTATTTCCTTCCCTTGGTTCACTTCCAGACATATATATATATGAATAGTATATCAACATCAGGTATTCACAGATTCTATTTCAGAAAATCACATCCACCTGCCGATAATCAGGTGATACACACGGCCTACAGCCATTCATAACATACAGCATTACCCTGCAGAGGCTACGTCTAGGTATATAGGAACATCTCCACTTAGGAGGCTACCTCTATATACTAGGAACATCTCATGCCTGGATCTCATCATATCTATCTGAGGCTACATCTGTATATATAGGAACATCTCCACTCAAGAGGCTACCTCTATATATAACAGGTACATCTCTTTCTAATGAGGCTACCTCTGTGTATATAGGAACATCTCTACTCAAGAGGCTACATCTATATCACAGGCACATCTCATAATCTATCCAACACAATTGCTTGAGGAGGCTACCTCTGTGTATATAGGAACATCTCCATTCAGGAGGCTACATCTATATCACAGGAACATCTCGCAACAGGTCTTCCTCAATTTCAAGTCACCTATCCTACTACCATAGGATTCCATTCATTCACAGAATTCACATTCAATTCTAATAGTCCACCACACATACATCATAAGTCAGACAATTCATAGCCATAAGCATCAGTCTCCCATCACAGGGTTCAAATTACATTTCAGGCATCTCATATCAATACACATCAATCCCTATCACAGGGTACAACATACAATTCAATAATCAATCACCTTAACATATAATTTCCATATACACACATTTGCTCACATCAAAACCATCACTCCCTCTGGAGCATGGTGGAACACAGTAAAGGACACACATGCAAGAACCAAGAGCTTACCTGCTCTAGGCAAAACACCGGCTCTCCCGGCCTTGTGATCTCCACCACCAGAACTATCAAGCTTGCGTCCTACATAAGAGCAAACACATAACTTATCAACAACGGTTCTAAGCCGTTAGAACGAAAGGAACTATAATCCTTTCCATATGACACATAACCAATCACTTCATAAGTGATTCCCAGACCCTCAACATGATCCCTCTCAGCCTAACCAAGGCTCCAGAGCCTCTTCTAAGACTCTATTCAGGCTAATACAAAGCATATCCTTCTTTAGCCATATCAAATTCAAGCTTTTAATACAACCAATTCAGCTCATAAACAACATCTACACTATCCCATGAGCAACTTTATCAACAACTCTAAGGTTCATGATAGCCAACAACCAGTCCTTTCTCTATTCATACATAATTCAGAACCCAAAACCAAACTTCATCAATAATGATGACTGAAGGCTCTAACTTCCTCAGAACAACCCCCTGAACACAATTCTCTACAGGACCCTGGGCTAATTCTAGCCCCAGGTCATATGGGTCACTATTCATAAGAACCCCCAGAATCAAAATCAAATGGAGAAACTTGAGTCTCTTACCTCAATGGTGACTAAGAAGACCAAAGGACAACTTCCTTGAGCTCTGCTGTCCTTTCCAAGCAGTGGGTCTCAGCCACTCTCAAGTTCTCTGAGCTTTTCTCTAGAGATTCCAATTCTCACTAAAAAGGGATTTTCAAGAGAAAGGAGGAAGGATTCAAGCTTCAAAGTGTTTCTCTCACAATCAAAGGTTAAAGGAAGGTATTTAAAGCAAGAAACAAGGTCCTAGTAAGCTTGGACCAGTCACTAATGGAGGTTAGGGCTGGAGGAGGAAGAAGAAACTGTTTTTCCTCTCCTTTTTCGCGTTTTTCACTTTATATAGTGGCCCATCACGACCTATGGCGCTCCCAGCGCCGCTCCCGCGCCACCAGCGCCAAATTCTAGAATTTCTAGTGCTCCCAGCGCCACAACTGGCACCACCATTGGTGCCCCAAGCGTGAGTTTCCAGAGATCATAGTGCTCCCAGCGCCGGCCTGGCGCCCTTGGCGCCAAATTCCAGAGGACCTGGCGCTCCTGGCGTGGCCATGGCGCTCTAGGCGCCACTTTCCAGTGGTCTGGCGCCATCAGCGCCACACCTTGAACAGGGTTTTTTTCTAAGGATCCTGGCGCTATCTGCCTGGAATCTTAGCGCCTTCCGTGCCCCATTGAGGGTCCTTACAAAGTGAGCATAAAATCTGAAAATAAGTAACAAATAGCAATTAAGCACACTTGCTTGCCTAAGATAAAAATTGAATTAGAATGAGAAAATAAAAGTCCAAGAGAATTCAAATAAGCTAAGAAGAATAGAAAAGTATTTAACTAAAAACGCCTAATCAAAATACCCCACATTTAAACTTTTGCACTCTTGGGAAAAACTAAAATAAAGACTAAGAAAAGTTCAAATTAAAGTAAATCAAAAATTAAAAGAAAGGTATGAACAAGGCACACACATTTTTCAATGGATCATAACAATGCACAAAAGTGAGAAAGATGAAAGATGGAAGAATGATATTAAGGTGACAAACAATCCGTGAAAACATGATCACAAAGTGCAAAGTGAAAAAGTAGTCAAGTTAAAATTAAGAATGCACCAAGGTGATAGAAATCTCTCAAAAAGCAACACTCAACCTCATCTAATCTGTATGGGTTTGTGTTTACACTCAAACACCACATGCAACTAGCACATCCAAATATTGACAAGACTTTAATTCATTCAACTTGAAATACACATGCATCAAAAGATCAAAAGGACTTTATTGGTTTGTAATGAATGGCTTAGGTAAAGGGTGGATAAGAAAAGGATATTTAGGCTAAAACTAAGAGAAAAGAGGGGCAATGCATATAAAGTGAGCAAATTTGGTCAATCTGTCAACAATAACCCACAACAACTTTTATTACAATTTTTTTTCTTTTTCTTTGCTTGAACTTCTTTTTCTTTGTTTATACACAATTTTTCTTTTTCTTTGAACTTTTGCTATTTAAACTTTTTTTTTTCTTCTCTTTCAAATCAAAACAAAATAAAATACCCCACACTTGCTTGAAACCCACTCCCAAAACAATTCCAAAGCCCCTTCTCTCCTTAAACTAGGATAACATGGTTTTCCATTTTTTTTAGTTTGCAATGAGCTATACAAGAAAGAAAAGGCTAAAGGCTCAAAAAAAGGGTGTCAATGAATATCAATACAAGGGTAGGTTTATTTGGCTAGTGGCTAAAAGAAAGAAGGCCTAAATCATCTCAATCAAAGCATGTGCAACAAGGAATATCAAAAGAGACAAGACAAAACATAGAGTAATCTAGCACAAGGGTGAAATCACACATGAAAGAACATATCCACAAAGGCTCAAAAACTCAGAAGGCATAATTCTATCACACATGATCCATCTTAAATTCTATTTCTCAAGCCTACTTATCACTTCAACAATTGCAATCATGATTCACATCAAGCATGAAACCTCTCAATCCAACCAAAATTTTTACATTCTCACAATTTATACAAGTTAAAAATCCTATGAAAAACATGAAAAAGTGCCTAAATTCTATATTTTTTATTTTCTGAATGTAAAAACAGAATAACAACAAAAGAAAACAATTACTTCAACACAATAACAAAAACAAAAAAAAAACAAGCAAAAAACAAAAACAACAGAATTAGACAACAAACAGAAACAGTAAAAACAGCTAATAGAAACAGATAAACAGAACACAGACAGACAAATAAAAAACAGATATAGATAAACAGAAAACAAATAATAGAAAACAGAAATAGATAAACAGAGAAAACAGACAAACAACTAAACAGACAGAAAACTAAAACAAACAGAACGTCAAAACAGAAACAAAAATGTAAACAGAAAATAATCAGAAAACAGATTTTGTAATCCTTCACCCCACACTTGAAATGCACATTGTCTTCAATGAAAGCATGCAAAGAAATGCAAACAAAGAGACAACAAATAAAAGAAGGGAAAATGAAACTCCCCAAATGTCATTTAAGACGCATCATCACACAAAATTGGCAAGACCAAAGAGATGTCCGCCACAAGCTGCTCTTCCACTTGAGGGCTCTCATGAAATACTTTAAGTTGGTGACCATTGACCTTGAAAACTTTGCCGGTAACTTCATTTATAATCTCAACTGCACCATGGGGAAAAACATTAGTAATAACAAAAGGTTCATTCCATCTAGATCGAAGTTTACCGGAAATAAGGTTAAGGCGAGAGTTAAACAATAACACTTTTTGGCCACTATGGAACTCCTTCCTAAGAATCTTAGAGTCATGAAATCTCTCCACTTTCACCTTGTAAATCTTGGAGTTCTCATAGGCTTCTAAGCGGATCTCTTCAAGTTCTAGCAACTGAAGCTTCCTATCCATACCCGCTTCATCAAATGCTATGTGACAACTCTTCACTGCCCAATAAGCACGATGTTCAATCTCCATCAGAAGGTGGCATGACTTACCAAAAACCACCCTCTAGGGAGACATCCCCAAAAGTGTTCGGTAAGTTGTCCTGTGAGCCCACAAAGCATCCTCAAGTAGCTTGCTCCAATCCTTCCTGTTGGGTTGCACCACCTTCTATAACACTTGCTTGATCTCTATGTTAAAAACCTTTGTTTGCCCATTAGTTTGGGGATGATAAGTGTAATGCCTTAAATTTTAAGCATGTTTAAAGCTTATTTTTGGGTTTTGCTGGGAGCTACGCCTGAGGCGTGGGAAGTGGCCCAGAAATTGAATTTTGTCTGGGAAGCCACGCTGGAGGCATGGGAAGTTGCCCAGAAGTGAAATTTTGTCTGGAACGCCACGCTTGGGGCGTGGGAGCCCATGCTGGAGGCATGGGAGTTGCGTCAGGGGCCTATAAAAGGCCCAAACCCTCGAAAAACCTTGGTATTTTCCTCCTTTCTTCTTCCTCCTTCATTCAGACCTCCATTTTTGCTTGTCCAAGCTTTTTGGGACCACATCTGATAGCCTAAACACCTCCTTTAGACCTTTGATTGTGAAGAAAACCCTTTGGAAGCTTGAATCATCCCTTTTCTTTCTAGAAAAACCCCTTCTTGAGTGAGTTTTTGAAATCTAAGAATCAGAGGCGAAGGAGGCTTTGTATGAGCGATCTACCTCAGGGAAAGTGATTCCCTGGTGTTTTTGGACTTCGCAGAGGTAAGAAACTCGAGCTCTAACCGTTGGTTCTGTGTATTGGATTTTTGTGATTTTGGGGTTATCTTGAGGGGTGTTTTTGGAGGTGTTAGAGCCGTTATTAGGCTTGGACTCTAAAGAGTTTTATGCTCAGAAAGATATTATGAGGATGTTAGAGCCTTGAATCATCATTACTGATGAAGTTTGATTTTGGCTCTGAGTATGTATGAGCAGAGATAAAAGGCTAGTAATATGACTAGTATGAACCTTAGAGCAGTTGACAAAGTTGCTCATAAGAGTGTATAGATGAGGTTTATGAGCTTGAACTGCTGATAATAAGAAGTTGGATATTAAGAAGGCTAAAGCAGGGACATGCTTTATATTAGCCTGATCAGAGTCTTTGTAGAGGCTTTGTAGCCTGGATTAGGCTGAGAGGGATCCTGTTGAGGATCAGATGATCACTTGTACAATGATTGGTTTATATTTATAAAAGGATGAGAGTTTCCTTTCGCTTGAACGGTCTAGAATCGTATCTGATATGTTATATGCTTGTTCTTGTGTAGGACGTGAGCGTGAGAGCTCTGGTGGTGTTGACCACGAGGCCGAGAGAGCCAGTGATCTGTCTAGAGCAAGTAAGCTCTTGGTTCTTGTTTGTGTATCCTCTGCTGCGTTCCACCATATATCCATTGGGATTATGGTTATGATATGTGTATAGACTAGTAGAGGAATGTGTATAATGCTGTGAATAAATGGTAGATGTTGTCTGAACCCTATGAAAGGGTAATTGATGCTTGACATTTGATCTGAACCCAGAGATGGGTAATTATTATGTATGGCCATGAGTTGTTGATTGATGATTGACGTGTATTTGATCCCTGAGAAAGGGAAATTGAGGTGTATGGCTGTGATTCATTGGTAGCATGCCTGATTGATTATGACACTTGAGTATGCATGTATAT
>PYAF01001039.1:62444-84553 GCA_007407185.1 Glycine tomentella
AAAATCACTCAAAAGGGGTTTTTGATGGAAAGGGATGAGTGATTCAAGCTTCCCAAGTGTTTCTCACACAATCACAAGCCCAAAGGAAGTGTTTTGGTCAAGAAATATGGCTCAAGGAAACTTGGGATGGTTAACCATGGAGGTCTAGGGCTGGAGGAAGAAGATGAAGTGATTTTTTTTTTTACACAGGGTTATTACAGTGGGACAACAATTTGTTGGATGATCAGTGCACAACAGATACCAGACAACCTTTGCTGACTGGCTGCCATCACATTCTATTGTTGACAAATAGCAAGCTATCTCACAAGGGATGTCAACTCTGTCAATTTATTCTCCAACCTCTAGTTATCAGCAACCATGGAAACAAAAACTTCATTTGCAGCAGCCTTGCTTGTTGCAGCACCTCTAGTACCAAATTGTTGATAATTGGCTGCCATGTTAGAAATCAACTGCCTTGCAGCATGAGGAGTCTTATCCATGAAAGCGCCTCCACTAGCTGCATCTATCATACTCTTATCCATCAACATCAAGCCTTCATTAAAGTACTGGGTCAATAATTGTTCACTGATTTGATGGTGACAGGTAGCACACAGCTTGTTGAATCTCTCCCAGTACTCATACAAAGTCTCTCTAGGCAGCTGCCTTATGCCACAAATTTCTTTTCGGATGGATGCTGTTCTGGAGGCAGGGAAGAATTTCTCCAAGAATCTTTTCTTCATGTTTGTCCAAGTGTTGATAGGATTTGGTTGAAGGTACAACCAGTCCTTAGCAACACCATCCAGAGAGAAAGGAAATGTCTTCATTTTGACATAACCTCATGAATGTCACGTGGTCGCATGGTGGAACACACCACATGAAACTCCTTAAGGTGCTTATGTGGATCTTCACCAGCAAGACCATGAAACTTTGGAAGCAAATGGATCATACCAGATTTAAGCTCATAACTAACCTCAGTCTCAAGATATTGAATGAACCAAGGTTGATAAACAACATCAGGTGTAGCCAATTCCTTAAGAGTTAAGTTGTTATCAGCCATTGTATCAACAAAATTTTTAGAATCAAGATGTGCAGAATGAGAACTAACTCAAAAACAAAAGACTCAGAAAACTCTACATTACTATCTAGAACTACGCTATCAAAGTCATCTAGACTACTAGTATGCCTGCTCAATCTGTGAAATGTCCTATCTATTTCAGGATCAAATGAATGCAAATCACTTGGTTGGGACCTAGTCATGCACAGTTCAACTCATTAGAGAACAAAATCACAGGAATAACAGAAATAACAGACAACTACTCTATCAGGACACTATTCCCAATATCTGCTGAAATGAAACAAAAAATGGAAAATTGTCTTAAACAATTTTTGAAAAAATTCATAAACACCACAGTAAAAATCTATAAATCATGCTTGATTTTTGTGATTTTTTTTTATGAATTTTAAAAATGATGAAAACACAAAATAAATTCAAAAGTGGTCTAGATCAATAAATTTGGCAATTTGGACCCCCCTGACCGTGTTCATCCTTCACAAGGTCACCTTGATGTATTAATTTTCTCCACATTCTGGTAATTTTTCAGCTCAATCCGAGATAGTTTGCTGTGAAATGACCAGAATGCCTATGTGCCAAAACTGCTAAAACTCATACTTAGAGGCTGAATATGCCAATTTTAACTCAAACCTAATCCTTAAAGGGGTTAGTTTTGCTTAGAATGGGGGATAAACTTTGGACACCAAGTTTTAGAATCAAACTCCACAAGACCGAAAATTTCTGGACAGCAAAGTGCACCACCTACAAACAACTACACTACACTAATTCTCTCCCTACTATTACCCTATTTTTTCCTCTATTTTTTGACTGTTCACTCTATTTTTTTTTATGTTTTTACAGCAACACTTCATCCACACTTCATAATGCACAATAACAACAATGCAAATATGTGACAAAGTGCAATTGTGCAACAGAATATCAATATGCAGTGACTGAATGCAAATATATATATTTTTTATATCTAATTATGAGTGAATTAAAGCTAGCACACAATGAACTGTGTCCCCGACAATGGCGCCAGTTTTGATTAACGATGTCGTATCGCTTCAAAACAATTAAACTACGCTAATTCTGTAGCACAAGATTAACCTAGGTCGACTCAAAGACACTATCAATATGATTCCAATTTCAATTCACTAATAAACAATAGGGGATTTTTGTCAAATAGTTTGCATGCGATAAGTAAAAATTGCAGAAAACGTATAAATTAATGCGAATTGACAAGAGGTAATGTAAAATAGATTAAAGAGCATCAATCCAATTCACCAAACCAAACAATGGTAATTATCATAGTTCTCAGATAATGATTCTGTTATGAAAGTTCATTCAATTTCATTAGTAGCAGTTTAATCGAATTAACTCCTACATTAATTGAAATCACAAACTTAATTGAAATATCATCCAACTAATCTGTGATTAAAATTCAAAATTAGGAAATGAATCCATAACCTAATTCATTTTCAATCCTAAACACATTCATAATCATGAAAATTGAATAGAAGATTGAAGAAGAAAGTGAACATTCACACAAAATTCTAAATACTAAACCAGAACTCAAATTCCCATTTGCTTAGATTGGATCCTTGGATTGATTGATTGTTTAGCCTCCCATGATCATCATCAATGAAAGCCCCATGAAATTGGTGCACAAAAATGGAAGAACAGAAAACAAAAATGAAGAACAGGGAAGAACAATGAAGAACAATTGAGAGAAAATAAGAGAAAGGGTTTTGATTCTGAAAACTTGAAAAGGAAAATGTAAATTCTGTTTTTGCTAAAATGTAGTGTAATTTTTTCACCAACTAATTGCACTGGCATATAGTGACTAAGTCAAAAGGAAAGAATGGGCCATGAGCAGACCCATCTAAACTTATTAATTTTGCTAATTACACCAATAAAAATCCAACTCGCAGCCCAAAATTCAAGTGCAGTATTTCTGACTTCCAAGCCTAAAATCACACTCCTAGACAAAATTGGCCTTGGCTTATCTCTGACAAACTTGTAGATCTTTTCCTTATCTTTCCAAGGAATACTCATATGCTCCATTCGGAGTTCTGTAGAGCTCTGTAGGTTTTGCACGAGGAAGATAGGTCAAGTGAGCATAAAATCCGAAAATAAGCAACAAATAGCAATTGAGCCCACTTGCTTGCCTAAGACAAAAATTGAATTAGAATGAGAAAATAAAAGTCCAAGAGAATTCAAATAAGCTAAGAAGAATAGAAAAGGATTTAACTAAAAACGCCCAATCAGTGTAGGACACCCTTGTGATGGTTAGAACCTGGAGAGAACTTCATTTTAGGACCTGAAGTGGTACAATAAACTACTGAGAAGGTCAAGTTTATCCAAGAGAGAATAAGAATTGCTTAGAGTAGACAGAAGAGTTATCAGGACAAGAGAAGGAAAGACCTAGAATTTGAGGTTGGTGATCATGTATTCTTGAGAGTTACTCCATGGATTGGGTTGGTAGAGCATTGAAATCCCGAAAACTCACACCTCGTTTTATTGGTCCTTTCCAAATTCTAATAAGAGTTGGCCCTGTAGCATATCACATTGCGTTACCTCCATCCTTTTCTAATCTCCATAATGTCTTCCGTGTGTCCTAACTTCGTAAGTATGTCCATGATCCTTCTCATGTGGTTGAGTTAGATAACGTTCAAGTGAAGGCAAGCTTGACATATGAAACATTGCCTTTGTGGATTGATGATCGACGAACGAAGCACTTAAGAGGGAAAGAAATTCCTGTGGTCAAGGTGATCTGGGGAGGTACATCAGGAGAGGATGTCGAAAACAATAGGAATACACACAATAACCAAGAGGGGATGAATTGGTTAATACTTTGGCCTTTTAAAAACCTTAGAAAATCAGAGTTATAGGATCTTAATAACAATTGAAATAAAATTGCTTCAAATCAATCAAACCACTCAGCCCAATAAAACAATTGCTTAAAATAGAACTTGTTGAGTAATGTAAATATCACCAAGAACTACAAATCAAGATAGCAAGAAGAGATTAAGGAATAGAAAACAACACAAGAATTTATACTGGTTCACTTCTCAAGAGAAGCTACATCCAGTTCTTCTAATCAACACTAGATTAGATTTCCACTATTATCAATATTCAATTCTTACAAGCTTCACAACAATCACTCTTTATCAAACCTACATAAAGAACATAAATCTAAAACCATATTAGATTCCTAATGATCAAGACATAGAGAACCCTTCTCTAGTCTTCCCTCTAGAGAAACCCACTCTAGAAAAAGCTTAAAAAACCCTTTACAAAAGTTCCAAACAGCCAATAATTCAAAAATGAATTTATAACAAGAGTTAATGGACAGAGATAACTTGATTATCCAATGAATATGAATGAATATAATTTACCAATCAGAGTTGAAATGCAGAAATCAATTTCAGACCTTTCTCTCCAAAAACTTCTTTGAAAACTTTGTCCAAGAAATCTTTCAATACACCATTAAGATTTAAAAGGTGGAAAAGAACTATCTAGCTCAGAAAATCCTTTCTAACTTTGAGAAGGCTTATGAATGCTTTGAAATTTCGAAGTCAAGAGTTGTATCTTTTAGACAAACTCACATTCTATTTATAACCAACTTTTGTAACAAACTGTAATCGATTAAATCACCATTATAATTGATTAAATTGTGATATGTAATTGATTAAAATGTTCTTAGCTCAATCTGAGATTTATAACAAACAAAGTAATCGATTAAAACAAGTTGTAATCGATTAAACCAGACATGTTAAGTTTTGAAATAAGCTAATGTAATCAATTACAGATTTTGCTAATTGATTAAGGCAGCCATGTACAATTTCAGAATAAGCCTAGGTAATCGATTACTGATTGTGGTAATCGATTAAGGTAGTCATGCATATTTAAGAAATGTACTTGTGTAATCGATTACAGTATAATGGTAATCGATTAAGATAAATAATCATGATTTACATTTTGTGCTATGTAATCAATTACGAGTAGCTAGTAATCGATTAAAGTGTTCTTCATACCTTTTCCAGAATCAAACAGAAGCTGGTAATCGATTATATTCTTGTGTAATCGATTAAAGCTACGATATTTTGTTTTTCCAAAAACTTAACCATGAGAATTTAACTTCTTTTTAAAACATGAACAACTTTAATGCTTTAGTAAAATCATGTATGGATGTTAATGATCATGTTCATGCAATGCAAGGATCATAAGATTAGCCTCTCATACACTTAACCCATTACAAATGCCTTGGCATGTGAAAAGCTAAAATCTTCCTTCAACAAGCTTCATCTTTGACTTGATCTTCTTCCAACTCCTCTTATCTTCAACAATCTCCCCCTTTTTGGCTTTGAACATGCCAAATATCAATTGAACATTTGTTTAGCTTTTAAGTGCTTTGAGGGATGAATGGTAGGAACCTAATACTTGATATCCTGAAATCAAATCAGCTTATTGCCAAGAACAAGTGTCAAGCATGTCAAGTGTCAATTATGCTTCCATATACATTGATCAATTCCTTCTTAAATTTTGCTCCCCCTGACTTAGATAATTTTCCAATGTTAAAATAGAGCAAGAAAAATAAAACACAACACTTATTATATTTCTCCCCTTATTTATCATATTATTTATCCCCCTATTTGGCTTATCAAAGACAAAAAGTAACTATATACATTTCATAAGCAAGGATAATACCAAATAGAAACTAAAATATTATTCATTGAAAGGGAAAGTGCAGTACATTAATCAGGAAAACATTAATACTCAAATAGAAACAGAATAAAAACATAACAAAACTAAATGAGTTTATCAAACTCATCAAGAACAAGCCTAGCTTCTATATTCTCAAGCCTAGATTTCATCTCTTCCATAGATGAATTAGTCTCGGCTCTTTGCTCATGGTGGAGAGATAGTAAAGCATCCATCTTTTGAATCACGAGAGATTCAAATGGGTTGTACTACTGTTAAGCAGGGCCTTCTTCAGCTTCAACTTCCTCTTCTTCTTCAACAACTTCTCCTTCAGCACCTCCAGCTTGAGTTAGCTGACAAACCATCTGCCAACCTTGAGGTGTTTTTGTCAATCCAAGCTTTTGCACATGTTTGGTTTTGATGAGGTTGGCAATATCAGTTGTGTTGTCAACAGTCTCATTAGAGACATCAATTTTAAAATGATCAATAAACCTAGAGATCAACACAGTATAAGGAAAATTATAGCTGATCAACCTAGAGGCCTTCATCATAGTCTCAACAAACACAAGCACCCGGTTGATTTGGGTAGAAGTTTTAATGCTATACACAAGCTGTAGGTCATCATCAGTAGCTTGGGCATGGTTTGTGGACCTAGGAGTCAGAATATATGTTATGATATAGTGAAGAAGCCTGTCTTCACTTGTCATATTCCCAATTCCAAGCCTCAGCTTCAACCTAACTTGAGGGTCTTGAAGCATCTCTATAGGTGTCAATCCTATTTTAGCCACCAATCTTTTCTTCAAATCTCCTTACACCTTCAAGAGAAATACCAGCAACAGCAGCCCACACCTCTTCATCAATAACCATGGGAACACCCTTCACCTGAGCGCGAATTACCCCATCCATGCTAGCCTTCATACAGGTGTAGAACGCCTTCACTAGCTCAGGGTAGAAGGTACCCTTAAGCTCAACAAACTTCCTCAAGCCCTGAATTTCAAGAAGGGCTAGAAATTGAAATCCTTCATTGATGAACCAGTTGAGGTTCAAATATTTAGGGGGCATAATCAACTTAGTAGCATTGAATTGGGTATAATGCATCCTATCCTTTCTTCAGGGAACCAGGAATGCATTTTGTTCCCAGAAGGATTTGATGATTCCCTTGTCTTCTTTTTCCAATTTTGATTTTCTTAAAAGTAGACATGGTGTATAGGTTTAAAAAATAAGAATGGTTAGAGTTTGGGCTAGAAACAGAGAAGAAGAAAGCTCACATATTTCAATGAGCACAAAGTAGAGAGAAGGAGTTCAGGTGTGAATTTCTCTCTTGTGAAAAGATGTATTTATAGAGTTTTGAGGTTTAATTTTTGAATTTTAAACATTGTAATAGCTATTTTGAGTAATTAGAGGCTTAACTGATTTGCAGAATATTTGAATTTTGAATTTGGTGTCAGTTGGCCAGTTTTGATTTCCAATTCTTAATCTTGCAGATTTTGCAGTAACGCCATAGATAATCAATTACATAAGCTCGTAATCGATTAATTCGTAAGCAAATAGAGTTTATGCACAAGGTGTAATCGATTAAGTCAGTGAGAGTATAAACCAGAACAACAAACAGTAATCGATTACCATATTTCGTAATTGATTAATCCAGAGAAGTTTGGATTTTTGGAAAACTTAGCTTCGTATGTAATCGACTATTTCATAATTGTAATCAATTATTCCAGTCCAAAGGAATTTTGGAAAAAGCTTATATAACATGCGTAATCGATTAATCCGTAGTCGTAATCGATTACTCCAGAGCATCCAAATTTTCTGAAGTTATTTTAAATAGTTCGTAATTGATTAATTCAACAAGGTAATTGATTAGATAAGCATAATTTTGTTTCTAAAATGTTTTTGAATGATCATTTAATCAATTATTTCGATGCTTAATCGATTATTACATTAAGCTTTGCAGAATGAACATTGAATATGCAACACATTTTGAATTTTTGAAGCTCATGTGATGATTAGTCAAATAAGATGCAATTTCATATAGACAAGCACATAACAAGCTTGCTAGCAAATGTTAGACTCATCAAGGATACCTAGCATGTTTCTAAGAGTGTAAAATCTATCTCTAGCCAAGGGTTTAGTGAATATATCAGCCAATTGATTATATGTATCAATAAACTCAATTTTGATGTTACCCTTTTGAATGTGATCCCTAAGGAAATGATGTCTTATCTCAATGTGCTTGGTCCTTGAGTGCATTATTGGATTCTTGGATATGTTGATGGCACTTGTGTTGTCACATAGCAAGGGAATTTCTTTTAATTCTACACCAAAATCTTGTAGTTGTTGCTTCAACCAAAGGTTTTAAGCACAATGACTTCCAGCAGAGATGTACTTAGCTTCAGCAGTTGATAGAGCAACACAAGTTTGCTTTTTGCATTACCATGAGATTAGTGAGCTGCCAAGTAGGTGGCAAGATCCACTAGTACTTTTTCTATCCAATTTGCACCCTGCAAAGTCAGAATCAGAATATCCAATTAAGTTGAGTAATGCACCTTTGGGATACTAAAGACCAACTCTTGGTGTTGATTTGAGATATTTGATGATTCTTTTGATTGCTGTGAGGTGTGATTCTTTGAGATTTGCTTGATATCTTGCACACAAACACACACTCAACATGATATAAGGTCTATTTGCAGTCAAGCCTTCTTCCCTTTTTCATCTGAATCAAGATAGGTTGATGTTGCCATTGGAGTTGCAGCATCCTTACTTTTCTCCATTTCAAACTTCTTGATCACTTCAAGGCAATATTTGGTTTGAGTTAGAAATGTCCCATTCTTCATTTGCTTTACTTGAAGTCCAAGAAAGAATGTTAAATCTCCCATCATAGACATCTCAAACTCATTCTACATAGAGATAGAAAATTCTTTGCATAGGGATTGATTAGTTGAACCAAAAATTATATCATCAACATATACTTGAACCAATGAGATATCATTGTCTTGCTTTTTGATGAACAAGGTTTTATCAACATGTCCTCTTATGAAACATTGATCAAGTAGAAATTTGCTCAATCTCTCATACTAGGACCTTGGAGCTTGTTTTAAACCATAAAGAGCTTTCTTCAGTTTGAAAACATGGTTAGGATATTTGAAATCTGCAAAACCAGGAGGTTGCTTGATGACCGATGTCATATCGCTTTAAAATAATTAAAAACTATGCTAATTCTGTAGCACAAGATTAACCTAGGTCGACTCAGAGACACTATCAATATGGTTCCAACTTCAATTCACTAATAAATAATAGGAGATTTTTGTCAAACAGTTTGCATGTGATAAGTAAAAATTGCGAAAACACAAACTAAGATTGAAGAACAATGCAGAAACTAACAGAATTGATAAGAGGTACTGTAAAAAAAGATAAAGAACATAAATCCAATTCACCAAACCAAGCAATGATAATTATCATAGTTCTCAGATAGTGATCCTGTTATGAAAGTTCATTCAGTTTCATTAGAAGCAGTTCAATCGAATTAACTCCTAAATTAATTGAAATCACAAACCTAATTGAAATATCATCCAACTAATTTCAAATTTTAATCACAGATTAGTTGGATGATATTTCAATTAGGTTGTGATTTCAATTAATTTAGGAGTTAATTCGATTGAACATATAGCGTTTATACAACATAAACATAAACAGAGTCCATCATATGTGTACACACACATCTTCCCTCGCAGGGGTACAAAATACATCAAAACAAAAGAGTGAGCCACAAGCTCTCATCACACTGCCAAGCAGCTACACAGGATTTGTCTCTACTGGGGCCTCCCGCCCTAAGACCTACCATCTCTGCCAGATGAATCACCTGCAAAATATAATCCCCACACGAGGTGAGATACAATCTCAGTAAGCTTAGGGCACTCAGAGGCTTCTCCTCCCCCCTAGCTCACTTCTATGATACACAACATCAAAGGCATCACAATCACTAGGCCTCCCGACCCTCAAAACAACACATAGCCATCATCTAGCTCTAATGTATATCCGCGCATCAGCATCTAGGACTCATAGGGACCACCTATCTCTTGGTCTTAAGGGATCATCATCACCTTTTACGTGAGCAAACCAAACTAGGAGGTGCGCTTTACTCATAGGGAGGTCCATATCTATCTAACTGGCCAGAAGATCTATTCAACAGGTAACCATACACACAAAGCATAGAACCATGCATACATATTATCATGAGAAAATTGTAACAACCAATTCAGTGCACATGCATCATGTATGCAACCATCACTCCCTCGGAGTATGGTGGAACACAGGCAGTGGGAAACATTCCCCAAGAGCGAAGAGCTTACCTGACAAAGAAGCGCTTTGCAGTTCAACCCCAAAACGGTGGTCTATGCCACTGACACCCTCGGTGTCACGCCCTATACAAAGGCACACATGCAAAAATCAATAATCAACCTAACCTTACAAGGCATTAAGTACATAACAACGATTCTCAACCGCTAAAATGAAAAGAAACATCATTCATTTCCATTTAAACCTCTTAGTCCTCTATCTTAAGGTTATCAGAACTAACCACCTTATAATCAACTCACATGTGATGATTCTGCTGTTGTCTGTAGTATTTGTGCAGAGATTTCCTCCGCACTTGATTATGATTGTGTTGCAGGTACAGATGCTGATTCTCATATTTCCCTTCCTTCAGCCACCAACCTTTCCTTGCCTTCCTCCATTCAGCCAATGATAATGCGTTGTCGAGACGCATCAAAAACAATTAACTAAGCTAATTTTGTAGCACATGGTTAACCTAGGTCGACTCAGAGACACGATCAATATGATTCTAGCTTCAAATCATTGGTAATAATAAGGGGGAATTTGTCAAACAGTTGGCATGTGCAAAGTAAAACATAGAGTAAAGTAATCTAGCACAAGGGTGAAATCACACAAAGTAAAACATGCAAGGAGACAAACTAAAATTAAAGAACGATGCAGAAATTAACAAGATTATCAAGGAGTAAAGTAAAACAGATTAGAAAGCATCAATCCAATTCACCAAACCAAGCTATTCAAATCATCATCATTCTCATAAGTTGATTCTATCATAAACATTCATTCAATCTCAATAGAAGCAGTTCAATCGATTCTACTCCTAAATTAATTGAAACACAACCCTAACTGAAATATCATTCAATTACTCCTGTGATTATCATTCAAAATTAGGACATGAATCCATAATCCTAACTTGCTTTCAATCCTAAATGCATTCATAATCATGAAAACATAATAGAAATTAAAGAAGAAGGTGAACATTCAAATAGAATTCGAAATACCAAATCGGAACTCCAATTCTTCTCTTGCTGGAGTTGGATCCTTGTATTGATTAATGATTTAGCCTCCCATGATCATCATCAATGAAAGCCCCATGGAGTGAGTGCAAGAAAATGGAAGAATAGCAAAATGACAATGAAGAAAATGAAGAACAATTGAGAGAAAATGAAGAACAAGGGTTTTGATCCTAAAACTTAAAGAGAGAAAATGTAAAACTGTTTTTATTAAATGAAATGTAATGTAAAGTGGGTCAAAATTTGTCCAATGTCACTAATATGTAGTGACTAAGTCTGAAGAAAAGAATGGGCCAGGAACAAAACCCATCAATTCTAATTATTTACTATTTACACCACTAAAAGTCCAATTCGCAGCCCAAAATTACAAGTGCAGAGGTGCTCACTTTGAAGCTTAAAATGACCCTCAAAATAGAATTGGCCTCGGGCTATTTCTATCAAACTTGTAGATCTTTTTGTTATCTTTCCAGGGACTACTAGAACGCTCCATTCAGAGTTCCGTAGAGCACTGTAGCTCCTATACAAGGCAAATAGGTCAAGTGAACATAAAATCCGAAAATACGCTACAATTAGCAATTAAGCCCACTTACTTGCCTAAGCCAAAAACTGAATTAGAATGGAAAAATAAAAGTCCAAGAGAAATCAATTAATCTAAGAAGGATAGAAAAATATTCAACTAAAAGCACTCCATCAAAATACCCCACACTTAAACATTTGCATTCCTGAGCAAAACTAAAAGAAAGACTAAGAGAAAAATTCAAACTAAAGTAAACCAAAAATTTAAAGAAAGGGTATGAACAAGGAACACATATTTTTCAATGGATCATAACAATGCACAAAAGTGAGAGAGATGGAAAGATGGAAGAATAATATTGAGGTAACAAACAATCCATGAAAACATGATCACAAAGTCCAAAGTGAAAAAGTAGTTAAGTTTAGGATTAAGAATGCACCAAGGTGATAGAATTCTCTCAAAGGGTAGCACTCAACCTCATATAATGTGTATGGCTTGTATTTACACTCAAACACCACATGTAACTTGCACATCCAAGCATTGACAAGCCTCTCCTTCATTCAACTTGAAATACACATGCATTATAATAACCTGGTTTTTTTTTTTTTTTTAAAAAAAAAAATCCCATGCTAACAGCGTGGGAACGGCGCGGTTAGCATGGGATGCGGCGCCAGTAGCGTGGGATATGGTGCCAGTAGCGTGAAATTGCACAAGAAGGCCATTTCTTGCGGCCTGATGGCGCGGATAGCGTCAGTTTGGCGCGATTAGCGCCACAGACGCGCCCAGTTGGCGTGGTTAGCGCCGTAGTGGCACGATTAGCGCCATAAATGCCCCGGAAGCTTTTAGTTGCGCTAATTTGGCGTGAATAGCGCCATATATGGCGTGATTAGCGCGGGAACATCGGCAGAACCAGTATTTTAAAGGCCATTTTACGAAGTTTTGGCCCCAAAAATCATGGTTTCTTCTTCCCCACGCCCTAAACCTCCATTGAAGCTTGTCCCAAGCCTTTTGTGACCTTATATTTTGGCCTAAACACCTCCTTATGACTGTTGAACTTGAGAGAAACATTTGAAAAGCCTTAATCCTTCATTTCTGCTCTTGAAAACCCCTTTGTGAGTGAGAAGTGGAATCTCAAGTAAAAGCTCAGAGAACTTGAGTTTGGCGGAGACCCAAGGTGTGTTAAGGACACCAGGGCTCAAGGAAGATGTCTTGAGGTCTTTCTAGTCGCCATTGAGGTAAGAAACTCAAGTTTCTCCGGCTATTTTAGAATTTGGGGTTTCCAGTGAATAGTGACCCATATGAGCTGGGACTAGAATTAGCCCAGGGTCCTGTAGAGAAACTTGTTTAGAATGGTTTAGTGATGAAGGATTAGCTTTCAGTTTCTGATTTAGAGAACTTTGAATCATGGCTCTGTGTAGGCATGTGTGACTGATGTAGAGTTACTTGTTGGTTTTCTGACATGCTAGAGCCTTGATTATGATTGTTATGAGCCTGAAAGGCTAGATGAACGGTGCTTTGAGTGAGACTCAGACCGTTCCAGTGATATTTGAATTATGGGCTAATGTTGGCCAGAGCTTATATGTATAGGTTGTGCATTGAGTCTGGGATGACTCAGATGCTTGGTATGCAGCCTTGAGAGACCTTGTAAAGGATTATGATGGCCTGGTGTGCGCTGGGTTGAAATGGTTGAACCCTAGGATAGGGGAATTCTGTATATGATATGTTCTGTGTTTAATGCCTGTGGATTGGTTTTGATATTAGTATATGCCTTGATTAGGGCGTGATATTGAGACTGTTGGTGGCGGGAGCCACAGACCAGGGAAAGAACTGCAGAGTGATACTTTACCAGGTAAGTCTTGAGTCCCTGGGAAATGATTTCCCACTTGGTTGCACACCACACTCCGGGTGAGTGGTGGTCATATTCATAATGCATGCATTTATTGTCGTATACTTATATTACTATGTGTGCATTTGTGCCTAGTTGTGCTATGAACTGTGAAAGGCATTGAGGGTTCTCTACCATGGGTGTGGAGCAGATAACTGCTCATGTGTATGAGGGTCAGAGGGCCAGGCCATTGGGCCAGATTTGATGTGTGTGCTTGTCTGATGTTTGTATTATGAATTGTGGGCCAGGGTGGGGATGATTTCCCAAGGACCCTGAGCTTACTGAGATATGTATCTCACCCCGTGTGGGGATTTATGATTTCAGGTGACTCTTCAGGCAGAAGAGAGCAGTCTCAGGGCAGGAGGCCTGAGTAGAGACATTTATGCTTGGCTGAGAGCAGCAGATGGAGCTTGAAGGCTCAGTTTTGATTTTGTTTATGTTAACCCTTGATAAGGGTTGTATAGTTCTGCAAACCCTCGGTGAGGGCTGATATGATTTGTATCACCACGGTGTGGTGAAGATACTTATGTATATGGCTATGTACAGAACTATTTATGATATGTTTATAAGATTCCTCCTGAGTTCAATTGTTGTATATTTGATTATCTGCCCATGTATTCTATTTATCTGTCTAAATTGTGTATGAGATGAGAAATGGATTAGCAGGGATATGTTATTGGCCTTGTGTTTGTGCTGTTGTTATATGTTTTATTCCATACATAATGAATCAAGAAAAGCGATTATGTGCTTCCGCTGAGTTTTAAATTGATGTGCTAAGTGATAAATTGATATTATTAATGATAACGCATCGGAGGCCTACGGGGTGTTACATGCATCAAAAGATCAAAAGGAGTTTATTAGCTTGTAATGAATGGCTTAGGAAAAGGTGGATAAGAAAAGGATATTTAGGCTAAAACTCAAGAGAAAAGAGGGGCAATGGGGAACAAGCCAACAAGTTAAAAGAGGGGTAGAAGCAATAAGATGAAATTTAAAATAATTTACAATGATGAAAATGAACCATAACAACTTTTATTGCATATTTCTTTTTCTTTGCTTATACACAATTTTTTTCTTCTCTTTTCTTTGAACTTTTGCTATTTAAACTCTTTGTTGTCTCTCTTTCTTTTCTTCTCTTTCAAAACAAAACAAAATACAAATACGCCAAATACCCCACACTTGTTTGAAACCCACTCCCAAAACAATTCCAATGCCCCTTGATAGAGTGCTTTTAGTTGACTATTTTTCTATCCTTCTTAGCTTATTTGACCTCTCTTGGACCTTTATTTTCCTATTCTAATTCAGTTTTTGGCCTAGGCAAGTAAGTGGGCTTAATTGCTAATTGTTGCGTATTTTCGAATTTTTGGCTCACTTGCTGTATCTGACTTGTGCAAGATGTATAGGGTGCTACCAATCTCCAAATGGAGCGTTCTAGGAGTCCCTGGAAAGATAACAAAAAGATATACAAGTTTGATAGAAATAGCCCGAGGCCAATTCTGTCATTTAGAGGGTCATTTTAAGCTTCAAAGTTAGCGCCTCTGCACTTGTAATTTTGGGCTGCGAATTTGACTTACATGGTTGTAAATAGAAAATAATTAGATTGTTGGGCTTGTTTGTGACCCATTTTATTTTCAGAACTCAGTCACTACATATATTAGTGATTTTAGTGAAACTTGGAGCACACTTTTCATTTCAATAAAAACAGTTTTGCATTTCCTTTTCTTAAGTTTTTAGGATCAAAACCCTTGCTCTCATTTTCTCTCTACTGTTCTTCCTTGTTCTTCATTATTGTTCTTCATTTTCGTTTTTCTGTTCTTCCATTTTTGTGCACTCAATCCATGGGGCTTTCATTCATGATGATCATGGAAGGCTAAATCACCAATCAATCTAAGGAACCAACCTAAGCACAAGGAGAATTGGAGTTCTGGTTTAGTATTTCGAATTCTACTTGAATGTCCATCTTCTTCTTCAATTGCTATTCTGTTTTTCATGATTATGAATGCGTTTAGGATCGAAAGCGGATTAGGTTATGGATTCATGCCTAATTTCGAATATTAATCACAAAATAATTGGATGATATTTCAATTAGGGTTGTGGTTTCAATTAAATTAGGGTTAATTCGATTGAACAACTTCTAATGAGATTGAATGAATGTTCATGATAGGATAAATTTTTGAGAATGATGATGATTCGAATTGCTTGGTTTGGTGAATTGGATTGATGCTTCTCTAATCTGTTTTACTCACTTGTTGATAATCTTGTTAATTTCTGTGTTGCTCTTTAATTTTAGTTTACGTTTTTGCAAGTTTTACTTACGCACACAAACTGTTTGATAAAATTCCCCCTTACTGTTACCATTGAATTGAAGCTAGAACCATATTGATCGTGTCTCTGAGTCGACCTAGGTTATCTCTGTGCTACAGAATTAGCTTAGTTAAATTGTTTTGGTGCGTGTCGACAACGTGTTATCAAAACTGGCGCCGTTGCCGGGGACACGGTTCATTGTGTGCTAGCTTTAATTTGCTGTAAATAGTTCATAGTAGTAGTTATATATATATATATATATATATATATATATATATAATCATTTGCATACATTCACTACATATTGACATTCTGTTGCACAATTGCATTTTATCACATATTTGCATTGTTGTTGCTGTGCATTATGAAGTATGAATGATGTAGTTTATCTGTGCTGTCAAAAAATAGAGAAAATAGTGGAAAAACAGAAAAAAAAATAAACAGAGTAGTAGTAGGGAGAAAGTAGTGTAGTCATTTTGCTGTCCCAAAATTTTTCCAACTTGTGCCTTTGAGTTTCCATTTGTTTCCCAAGGTTTATCCCCCATTTTAAACAAAAGCAACCCCTTTTAGGGTTGGATGTGGGTTCAAATTGGCAAATTCAAACTCTAAGTAGGAGTTTTGGACCAGTTTTTATAATTGGCATAGGGGCATTCTGGTAATTTCACAGCAAACTATCTCAGAATGTGCTGAAATTTTACTAGAAGGTGTAGAAAATTCATACATCAAGTTGAACCTGTTATGAAGTAACACATTCACCAGGGGTCCAAATCGCCAAATTCCATCGTTTAGACCATTTTTTAGGCAATTTTCTAATTTCATGATTTTTAAAAATCACCAAAAAAATCACAAAAATCAACCATGATTTTTAGACATTCAATGTTATTTTTTTAGATTTTTTTAAAAAACTTTTAGGGCAGTTTTCCAATTTCTATTTCATTTCAGCATATATAGTTGGTAGTGTCCTGGTAGCCTAGCTGTTTGATATTTCTGTGCTGTTTGTGTTTATTGTTCCTTATGAGCTGAACTGTGTATGACTAGGTCCACATCAAGTGAATTACATTCATTTGATCCTGAGATAGATAGGACATTTCACAGATTAAACAGACATAACCCTAGGTTAGATGACTTAGATGACTTTGATAGTGTAGTTTTAGACAGTAGTGTAGTATCTTCTGACTTTGATTCTGAATCTGTTTCTACTCCTTCTACTTCTACACATCTTGATATCATGGCTGATAACAACCAAACTCTTAAGGAGTTAGCTACACCAGATGTTGTTTATCAACCTTGGTGTATTCAATACCCTGAGACTGAGGTCAGTTATGAGCTGAAATCTGGCCTGATCCATTTGCTTCCTAAGTTTCATGGACTTGCTGGTGAAGATCCACATAAACACCTTAAGGAGTTTCATGTGGTGTGTTCCACCATGCGACCACATAATGTTCATGAGGATTATGTTAAGATGAAGGCATTCCCTTTCTCTGGATGGTGTTGCTAAGGATTGGTTGTACCTTCAACTAGATCCTATCACCACTTGGACTGACATGAAGAGAAGATTTTTGGAGAAATTTTTCCCTGCCTCTAGAACAGCATCCATCCGAAAGGAAATTTGTGGCATAAGGCAGTTCCATGGAGAGTCTTTGTATGAGTATTGGGAAAGATTTAACAAGCTGTGTGCTACCTGCCCTCACCATCAAATCAGTGAGCAATTACTGATTCAATATTTTTATGAAGGATTGATGTTGATGGATAGGAGTATGATATATGCAGCTAGTGGAGGCGCTCTGATGGACAAGACCCCTCTTGCTGCAAGGCAGTTGATTTCTAACATGGCAGCCAACTATCAACAATTTGGTGCTAGAATTACAACAACTAAGGTGATGGCTGCAAATGAAGCTTCTGTCTCTATGGTTGCTGATAACCAGAGATTGGAGAACAAATTGACTGAGTTGACATCTCTTGTGAGGCAGCTTGCTATTGGGCAACAATAGACTGTGATGGCAGCCAATCAACCAAGGCTCTGTGGTATCTGTTGTGCCCCTGATCATCCCACAGATGCATGACCCACTCTCCAAGAGACAGAACAACCTACTGAAGTCTCTGCCATGCAACCTGGCCAGTCATTTAGACCTCAACAATAGTATAATCCTTACTCCAACACTTATAATCCTGGTTGGAGAGATCACCCAAATTTGAGGTATGGTCCTGACCCATAACAACAGCAGCCTTTTAGACCTCCACAACAACCCTTCCAGCCTGCCACCACTAAATACCAACCTCCTCCTTTTAGACAACAACCACAGTTCCAGCAACCTGCACCTACACCTACACCTACACCTCCCTGTGGAGTCTAGTTCTAGACCTTCCTTGGAGGATTTAATGAAGCAAATGACCACCAATAACCTTCAATTTCAGCAAAATGTCAGTGCCACCATCCAGGACCTACAGACTCAGATTGGACAGTTAGCTACAACTGTCAACCAAATGCAGCAGCAAGGTTCTGGTAACCTTCCAGCACAACCATTTGTTAATCCTAAAAATGTGAGTGCTATTACCTTGAGGAGTGGCACAAAACTTCCAGATGCTGGTGCTAGTAAAAAAACTTATAATGGTGCCAAAACAGATTCTGTACCAAAACAGATTCCCTTACCTTTTCCTTCTAGAGCCATTCCTGCAAAGAAAGTAGTGGACCTTGATTCTGATCTGCTTGAGACTTTCAGGAGGGTGGAAGTGAACATTCCCCTCTTGGATGCCATCAAATAGATTCCAAAATATGCAAAGTTCTTGAAGGACTTATGCACCCACAAGAGGAAGCTTAAGGGAAATGAGCAAGTGAAGATGAGCAGAAATGTTTCTGCACTGATATAGGGTAAAACTATTGATGCCATCCCACTATCCACCTTGCCACAGAAGTGCAAGGATCCTGGCACTTTCTCTGTCCCATGCACCATTGGAGTTATTACTTTTGTAGATGCCTTGTGTGATCTTGGAGCCTCCATTAATGTCATGCCCACATTAGTTTATAGAGTACTACACCTTGGGGAGATGAAACCCACTGGTGTTGTCATCCACTTAGCTAATAGGAGTGCTGCACTTTCACTTGGACTTATTGAAGATGTGCTGGTGCGAGTAAATAATCTGATCTTCCCAGCAGATTTATACATTTTGGATATGGAGAATGAGTCTTCCAGCCATGGTCCCACATTGATCCTAGGGAGACCTTTCTTGATGACAGCAAAGACCAAAATTGATGTGCATGCAGGAACTGTTTCTATTGAGTTTGGTGATGACATTGTTTAGTTCAACATTTTCGAGGCTATGAGACATCCTGCAGAGGAGCATTCTGTTTTTCTCCTTGATATCATTGATGTTGCAGTAGATAGTGTAGATATTTCTGATTTACTTTCTGATTTTTCTGATCTTTCTTCTGACTTTCCTGACTTTGATCTTGGTTCTTGTATTTGTACCTGTGATGATTCCGCTGCTGTGTGTAGCATTTGTGTAGAAATTTCCTCTGCACTTTCCTCAGATTGTGTTCCAGGTATAGATACAAGTTCTGAGCCTACTATCCCACTTTCCTCAGCTTCTAGTCTTCTCTTACCTTCCACTATTTAGCCCCCTTCCTTGGAGCTGAAGTCACTACCTGAGCACCTCAAGTATGCATATTTAGATGATGCTCAAAAGCTTCCAGTTATCATATCTAGTCTGCCACTGGAGCATGAAGAGAAGTTGATGCATATCTTGAGGGGCCACTAAAAGGCCATTGGATGGACACTTGCTGATCTTCCTAGAATTAATCCTTCCATCTGCATGCATCGGATACTTTTGGAGGATGATTCTAGACCAGTGAGGCAACCCCAGAGGAGGCTGAATCCCACTATTCTTGATGTGGTGAAGAAGGAAGTGACGAAGCTACTAGCTGCAGGGATCATCTATCCCATCTCTGATAGCATTTGGGTTTCACCTGTCCAAGTGGTTCCTAAGAAGTCGGGTCTCACAGTTGTGAAGAATCAAGATAATGAGCTGATTCTGACTAGAGTGGCCAACAGCTGGCGAGTTTGCATTGATTACAGGAGACTCAACCAGGCCACTCGCAAGGACCATTTCCCTCTGCCTTTCATTGATCAAGTTTTAGAGAGATTGACAGGTAAATCACATTATTGCTTTCTTGATGGTTTTTCTGGTTACATGCAAATCCACATTGCACCAGAGGATCAACATAAGACCACATTCACCTGTCCATTTGACACATTTGCTTATACCCGGATGCCTTTTGGCCTATGCAACGCACCTGGCATCTTCCAAAGGTGCATGGTAAACATCTTTTCTGATTTATTAGAGAGTTGCATGGAGGTGTTTATGGATGATTTCACTGTTTATGGTTCCTCTTTTGATGCATGTTTGGATAGTCTCTCTAAAGTGCTTGACCGATGTATTAGTACTAACCTTGTTCTTAACTTTGAGAAATGCCATTTCATGGTGCATGAGGGTATAGTCCTAGGACATTTGGTCTCTAGTAGAGGTATTGAGGTCGATAAGGCCAAAATTGATGTGATTACCTCTTTGCCTTACCCCGCTTCTGTGCGGGAAGTACGTCCCTTTGTTGGACATGCGGGTTTTTATAGGAGATTCATTCAGGATTTCAGTAAGATTGCATTGCCATTGTCCAAGCTTCTCCAAAAGGACGTAGACTTTACATTTGACCAGCCTTGCAAAGAGGCATTTGAGGGATTGAGGAGGAAGCTGACTACCTCTCCCATCATGCAACCGCCAAATTGGGAGCTTCCCTTTGAGTTGATGTGTGATGCCTCTAATTATGCACTTGGGGCTGTGTTGTCACAAAGAGTTGGTAAACTATCCCATGAAATTGCTTATGCTTCACGCACTTTGGATGCAGCCCAAGTTAACTACACCACCACTGAGAAGGAGCTTTTGGCTATTGTTTTTGCTTTAGATAAATTTAGATCCTACTTGCTTTGCTCCCATATCACTGTCTTTACTGACCATGCAACTTTGAAATACCTGTTGAAGAAGCCTGATGCTAAACCTAGATTGATCAGGTGGATGCTTCTTCTTCAGGAATTTGACATTGAGATTAAGGACAGAAGTGGTGCAGAAAACTTGGTTGCCGATCATCTAAGCAGGATTGAAGGACCTCTTGAGTCCTTTCCCATTCGTGATAATTTTCCTGATGAGCACTTGATGCATTTGCATTCATCGCATGTCACACCTTGGTTTGCTAACATTGTTAATTTCCTTGTTGCATCTGTTGTTCCACCTCATGCATCTAGGTCCCAAATAGCTAAACTTAAGAGTGATGCTAAATATTATGTTTGGGATGATCCTTATTTGTGGAGGTTTGGTAGTGACCAGGTGATCCGAAGGTGTGTGCCTGACCATGAAATTCAGTCCATTCTTCAGTTTTGTCATGGCACACCTACCGGAGGTCATTTTGGTCCTCAGAGGACCGTTAGGAGGGTATTAGACTGTGGATTCTTTTGGCCCACCTTGTTTAGAGATGCTCATCACTTTACCACCACTTGTGAGCAGTGTCAGAGGCAGGAGGCACAATTACACATAGACATGAGATGCCTCAGCAACCCATTATTTTTTGTGAGATTTTTGATGTCTGGGGTATTGATTTTATGGGACCATTTCCTGTTTCTCATGGCTTTTCATATGTTTTGCTTGCTGTTGATTATGTTTCTAGATGGGTTGAGGCTAACGCCACCAGAACTAATGATTCTAAAGTTGTTGTGGATTTTGTGAGATCCAACATTTTTTGCAGGTTTGGTGTGCCTAAAGCCATTATCAGTGACCAAGGAAGCCATTTCTGTAACCGGTCATTCACATCCTTGCTTCAGAAGTATGGGGTTGTGCATAGAGTTGCTACAACTTATCATCCCCAAACTAATGGGCAAGCAGAGGTTTTTAACATAGAGATCAAGCAAGTGTTACAGAAGGTGGTGCAACCACACAGGAAAGATTGGAGCAAGCTTCTTGAGGATGCTTTATGGGCTCATAGGACCACTTACCGCACACCTTTGGGGATGTCTCCCTATAGGGTCGTTTTCGGTAAGGCATGCCACCTTCCAGTGGAGATTGAGCACCGTGCTTATTGGGCGGTAAAGAGTTGCAACATGGCATTTGATGAAGCGGGTATGCAAAGGAAGCTTCAGTTGCAAGAGCTTGAGGAGATTCGTTTGGAAGCTTATGAGAACTCCAAGATTTACAAGGAGAAAGTGAAGAAATTCCATGACTCTAGGATTCTTAGAAAGGAGTTCCATAGTGGCCAAAAAGTGTTATTGTTCAATTCTCGCCTTAAGCTTA
>PYAF01001039.1:116302-127047 GCA_007407185.1 Glycine tomentella
GAAATTTGCTGAACTTTCTGACCACTAAGTTTACATTATCTTCATCATCCTCTTCACTTGTTTCCTCTTCCTTTTCAGCTTTCAAAGTTGCAGCTTTCAAGGCTATGCTTCTTGTTTTCTTTTCTGCATCTTCACAAGATGTTAATTGAGACATTTCTAGTTCATATTCAAGAAGCTTACCAAATAGTGCAGCCATAGATATCTTTGATAGATCCTTGGACTCCTTGATTGCTGTAACTTTTGGTTGCCAAGGTCTTGTCAAACACTTCAATATCTTGATGTTTAATTCTTCAGTGTCAAAGACCTTTCCAAGACCCAAAAGATGATTTACAATATGAGTAAATCTGGTCTGCAGCTGAGAAATGCTCTCATTTGTGTTCATCTTGAACATTTCATACTCATGGATCAAAGCATGCTTCCTTGATCTTCTAACTTCCTCAGTTCCTTCATGAGTAATTTCCAGCATCTCCCACATTTCTTTTGCACTGTTACATCTAACAGTCCTGAAAAATTCATCAGAGAAAAGTGCAGAGGTGATCATATTTTTAGCTTTAAAATCATATTGTTTAGCCTTAGTCATCTCATCCCATTCTTTGGGAATCAATTCATTTGCCACAATTTTCTTTGGAATAAAAGGACCCTTTACTATTGCATTCCATGCTCCTGGGCCATTTGATTGAATAAAGATCTTTATTCTATTTTTCCAAAAACTGAAATGTTCCCCTTTAAACATAGGAGGTCTGATTAAAGAGGCACCCTCAAAGGTTATTTGTGAAGTATTCATATTTCTTTTTGAAAAGAAAAAGTGATCTTGAGCAACTTTCAAGAACCATCTCTGATACCAATTGAAAATGATAGAAATACTCCAATACAACTAAGAGGGGGGGGGGGAGAATTGGTTGAACCTTGGTATATTAAAATTTTCAAATCAGAGTTTTCACAGGATCTTTATCACTTTAAAAATTGTTTTGAAACCAAGAATCTTATATTCAATCAAATTCCTTTGTCAAGTAATCAATAAGCAAATGATAGTTTTCTGTGTAATGAAATTTGATTCACAAACAAAGCAATTGAGAGATGAAGAGATAGAAATAAAGATCAGCCACAGATTTTATACTGGTTCACTTCAAACACTATGAAGCTACATACTTCAAACACTATGAAGCTACATCCAGTTCTTCCACTCAACACTAGAGTAGAGTTCCACTATTGCAAATAATATTCTTACAAGATATTACAAGCCTCTCTTTATCAACCCTAGATAAAGTTCAGAAGTCTAAAACACTATTAGACCCTTAGAGACCAAACCTAAAACTGAGAACACTACTCAGCAGCCCTTAGAGAAACACTATCTCTAATCTTCATGTAAGAAACCCATTTACAATAAGCTAATCTTTATAGAAATCAATTAAAAGATTTACACCTTCAAAGAATAAGGAAAGATTTCACCTGATAATCCAAAGAACACATGCATGTGAATGATTCAATAGGTTGAAAGAAAGATTACAGACTCAATGCATCCCTTTCCTTAAGCTTTGAAACTCAATGAAGCTTCACTTTTTCAAATCAAAAACCCATACGAATTTGTGAAGCCTAAATGCTTTTTGAAAATCAGAAACACACTAAAGAAAGCTCATGAATGTTTGTGATTGCCCAGAATACGAATTATTCAATATCACAAAGCACAGGGCAATGGGTTCTATTTATAACAACTTTCTAACTGAAATAATCGATTAAACATGCTCCTATAATCGATTATTTCGCATTTGTAATCGATTATTCCAAGAATGTAATCGATTAAAATGCTCCTGATTTGTTCTGGGTTTGAGCTATGAACAATGTAATCTATTATTCCGTCAAGTAATCGATTAAGACAGACACTCATGTTTTTTCACATACACTGAGTAATCGATTACGAAATTTGGTAATCGATTAAGACAGACAATCCAATATTCTCAAATGTACTATGTAATCGATTAAAACGATATGTAATCGATTAAATTAGCAGAACATGTTAACCATAGGCATTATATGTAATCGATTACGAACTTATGTAATCGATTAAGAGAGTCAGTATGATTTTTTCATTTTATCTTATGTAATCGATTAATTTGATATGTAATCGATTACAATGTTCTTGATTTGTTTTACAGAAGGCACGAAGAACAAAATAATCGATGCCAACAATGCTGTAATCGATTAATGCAGGAAAACTTCTTTTTTCCAAAAACTTTGATTTTAAAATGCCTTACTTGTTAATTGCTTTTATTTAGACCTTCAATCTAACAATCCTAGATGCATGATTATGCATGATATGATATGCTAATTGGATTATCAGATAACACATCTTCTCTTTTACACGAATCAAATTGATCTTCATAGCTTCTTTGGCACATTTGCAATGAGGCATGTTGAAAGCACAAAACACCAATGCTTGATCCTTGTTCATTCATGCATGACTCCTCTTGAATTAACAGGTTCCTGGTTTAATTGATTACCAAAGTTTGTAATCAATTACACAATGTATTTATTTTTTGTGCAACTGTCTGGTGTAATCGATTACAAGTCGGAATAATCGATTATTTTGTTCGTTGCTCTTACCCAGAAATTTGTTGAACATTTTAATCGATTACAGTCTTGAAATAATCGATTACATAAGCAAAATAATCGATTACAGGAGCGTATTTAATCGATTACTGACAGTTAGAAAGTTTGTTATAAATAGAACTCTTGCTCAACTGTTTTACTAACTTGATCAATTCGTATTCTGAGCACTCTAAGGCTTTCTAAACATTCTTTTAGTGATTTCCTGGGTTCATCAAGTTCTTGCTTTCAAAAAAACATTCATGGGTTGTTAAGTGTTTCTAAAAGCAAGAAGTTCCTTTTCAAAAGCTTAAGGGAAGTAATGTTCTGAGTTTGTTTTCATTATTCAACCTGGTGTTATCATTCATATGCATATCATTCACTGGATCATCAGGTTATTTCTTTCCTTAAACTTTGAGGTTGTAATTGTTTTGTGAATTTTGTATTTGATAGTCTATTGTAATTGGGTTTCTTGCTTGTAAATCTAGAGATAGAGTTTCTCTAGGGGATATATTGAGTAGTTTTCTCAGTGGGTTGTCTCTAAGAATCTAATAGTGTTTTAGATTTTTGAACTTTATCTAGGGTTGATAAAGAGAGACTTTGTAATAACTTGTAAGAACTGAAAATTGCAATAGTGTAACTCCATTCTAGTGTTGAGTGGAAGAAAACTGGATGTAGCTTCATAGTGTTTAAAGTGAATCAGTATAAATCTTGTGTGCTTTGATTTAAATTCTTTTCTTGATTACATACTATTTTTTTTCTTGGTTGTGTTACTTTGAATATCAACTAAATTTCTTGAGCTGTTGGATACCTTGGACTGAGCATTAGATTGAATAAAGTTTTTTGGTTTCAAAAGTGATAAAGATCCAAAGGGAAAAACTCTGATTTTGTTCAAGAAAATTTTTCATTACCAAGCCTAACCAATTCACCCCCCCTCTTGGTTAAGAGTAAAGTGTTCCAATATTTTACATATTTATCTAGGGTGGATAAGGATAATCACTTGTAATAGCTTGTAAAGAACATATTTGATTTAGTAGAACTCTAATCTAGTTTGATTAGAAGAACTAGATGTAACTTCTCTTGAGAAGTGAAGCAGTATATGTTCTTGTGTTGATCTCTTTATTTCTTAATCTCTTGACAACTGTGATTTCTTTCTTAATCAATAAGTGCAGATTTTTGTCATTGATTTCTTGGATTGAGTGGTTTGGTTGAATTAAAGTTTCATTGAGTTTAAAAAGTGATAAAGATCCTTCAACTTTGATTTTGTAAAAGTTTTAAAAGGTCGAGTTTATACTAATTCACCCCCTCTTGGTATTTGGGTGTATTCATATTGTTTTCAATAATATGATTCCCAAAGAATGAGATGAGATGACAGATGCTGAAAAGAGAGTTGTTCAATATGATTTTAAAGCTAAGAACATGATTATTTCTGCACTTTCTTCTAATGAATTCTTTAGAACTATTAGGTGTAAGAGTGCAAAGGAGATGTGGGAGATTTTGGAAATCACTCATGAAGGAACTGATGAAGTTAGAAAATCAAGGAAGCATACCTTGATTCATGAGTATGAAATGTTTAAGATGAACACCACGAAAAACATATCTCAGCTCCAAAAAAAATTTACTCACATTGTGAATCATCTTCTTGGTCTTGGGAAGATATTTGATGTTGAAGAGTTAAACATCAAAATCCTGAAGTGTCTTACAAGACCATGGCAACCAAAAGTGACAGCAATAAAGGAATCAAAAGATCTATCCAAGATGTGCATGGCTGCATTATTTGGTAAGCTTCTTGAGTATGAATTAGAAATGTCTTAACTAACACATGCTAAAGATGCAGATAAGAAATACAAAAGCATAGCCTTCAAAGCTGCATCCTCTACTATGGAAAAAGAAAAAGACTCAAGTGAAGATGAAGATGATGAAAACTTAAACCTAATAGTCAAAAGATTTAGCAAGTTCATGAAGAACAAAAAGAACAAGAAGTTCTCAAAGTTCAACAAAAGAAATGACAACAACAACACAAACTTCACTTGCTTTGAATGTGGTAAGCCTGGTCACATTAAATCTGAATGCTCTATAATCTTGAAAAAAAAATTAGGTGAAAAGAAGGAAAAGAAAGAAGGAAAGTGAAAGAAAGCCTACATAACATGTGAAGACAATAATTCAACAACTTCTGAATCATCAAGGGAGAATGAAGAAGCTAATGTATGCCTCACTTCTACAATAAGTGAAGATGATGAATTTTCAAGTAATGAACAGAGGTAAATCCTAAATTTGATCAAATGGTTGATGCTTTCCATGAGATGCGTGAAGAAGCTCAAAAGATTGCACAATCCAACAATAGGTTGAAAGGTAATCTTAGATGGCATGTCACCAAACTTGAAGAAATGCAAACTGAATTTGTAACTTAAAAAAAGAAAATGAAAAACTTATTTCAAACTACAAAGTTGATGGATGTGTGTGATTTTTGATTTAAGAGAGGAATCACTTGAAGAATGAACATTGGATCAAGCTTGGTTTTGTGCTTTCAACATGCTTTGAAGCTTTGGTGATCAATTTGTGATTAATGTAAAAGGAAGAAGTATTTTCTGATGATCCATGTGCATAGCATTCATATCATTCATTTAGTTAATCAAATTGAGTTTTAATATATACAAGAATTTGGTAAATTAGGCAAGTTTAAATCTAAGTTTTTGGAAAAATAAGTTCTTACTGATTTAATCGATTACACTATCATAAGAATCGATTATTTTGTTCTTTGTGCCTTCTGGAAAACATTTCAAGAACAATGTAATCGATTACGTATCGGATTAATCGATTATTTTACAGATAAACTAATACAATGGATACTTTAATCGATTACCAACAATTAGTAATCGATTACATAGGCTAAATAGGAAATATCATCTCTCTGTCTTAATCGATTACGACAGATAGTAATCGATTACAGTATATGCATATGGTTAACATGTTATGCTGCATTAGTCGATTACCAAATGTAGTAATCGATTACATAGTACAAATTGTTTTATGAAGCCTCCTGACTTAATCGATTACCAAAATCTGTAATCGATTACATAATGTATTTCAAAAGTAGGAGCTTGCTGTCTTAATCGATTACCAGACGGGATAATCGATTATTCTGTTCGTTGCTCAAACCCAGAACATCTAATGAATAGTTTAATCGATTACAGTCTTGAAATAATCCATTACATATGCGAATTAATCGATTGCAGGAGCATATGTAATCGATTACTGACGGTTAGAAAGCTTATTATAAATAGAACCATGCTCAGCTTTTTCACTAACTTGATCAATTCGTACACTGAGCATTCTAAGGCTTTCTAAACATTCTTGTAGTGGTTTTTCTGGGTTCATTGAGTTCTTGCTTTCACAAAACATTGATGGGTCTTTGAGGGATTAGTGAAGCAAGATTTTCTTTTTCAAAGCTTGAGGAAAGTGATGTTCTAAGGTTAAAATCATTCTTCTACCTGGTGAAATCATTCATATGCATATTGTTCATTGGATCATCAGGTGACTTCTTTCCTTAATCTTTGAAGTTGTAATTTTGTTTTGATTTTTGTTTTTGGTTTGTCTATTGTAAATGGGTTTCTTGCTTGTAATCTAGAGATAGAGTTTCTCTAGGGGAATTACTGTGTAGTGTTCTCAGTGGGTTGTCTCTAAGAATCTAATAGTGTTTTAGATTTATGAACTTTATCTAGGGTTGATAAAGAGAGGCTTTGTAATAACTTGTAAGAACTGAAATTTACAATAGTGGAACTCCATTCTAGTGTTGAGTGAAAGAAAACTGGATGTAGCTTCATAGTGTTTGAAGTGAACTAGTATAAATCATTGTGTGTTGTTCATGTCGTATCTATTTGCTATATTTTATCTTTCTTGTTTGTGAGTTCTTGTTATCAACCAAATTCTTGAGGTACTACATATTTTGGGTTGAACTTTGGATTGAATAAGGGTTCTTGGTTTCTAAAGTGATAAAGATCCAAAAGGACAAAACTCTGATTTTGATCAAGAAAATTTTTTAATAACCAAGCCTAACCAATTCACCCCCCCTCTTGGTTAAGTGTGAAGTGTTCCCATATTTTACATGTTCCTCCTCTTCATCAAATATAGACAAAATGTAAAGTTTTCACTACTACAAAAGGAGTATTCCATGACGTGCGATCCACGACGGTTTATAAGATTACTACAAAAACGACGTCGGTCCTCATCATGCCCGTCATTGTTTACCATCATACAAAGTCGGTTATATAATAACCGTCGTAGTCTTTCATTATTCAAAGTCGGTTTTGATAAGAACCGACTTTGATGCTTTTTAAAATTTAAAAACAAATTAATCCCCCCTTTCTCTGCGCCCTTTTCTCCCAAAAATCCCTAACCTTCTATTCTCCATTGAAGAGCTCCCTCGCGAAGAACCAATTTCAAGCTTGGAAGAAGAACGACCACTGTCACTGCAGAGCAACTTCTCTACATTGCGCTGGGACGCAAAAACCTTGCTGCAATCAGCACCACGGCGCAGCCACACACCTCAGAGACGCCACCTCTATCAGGTTTGCGTCTCTTTTGTTTGGCTCTCTTTTTGAACTTTGCTTCGTTTTTTTTTTTTTGTGGTTGGGGCAAATACCTCTCTAAATGCAGATTGTTATTGTTGTTTTTGTTAAGAGTCTTGAGCATTTTGAATTTTGATTCATATTCATTTGGATGAATATGATTTTGACGGGTTTGTAAACTGAATTGTTTGGGTCTTAAGATATTTGTGTGTTTGTTAGTGTGAAATTGGCTCTTTCTACGCTATCTATAGTAGGAAAAGGTGTTTATCACTCACTTATTGACTTGGTGGCTGGTGGTGCAAATAAAGTAAAGTAACTAAACTTAGCGAAAATGAAATATATTTATGAGAAAGTGGGATTGGATTTCATCATTCATATCCTTTTATCTTCAATTAATATTATCATGCATAAATCATTGTCTACCCTTATTGATGCACACTAGTTTCTCTTGAATCGATCCCTCGCATTCAAGTTCTAAGAATATCTACCGAATATTGATCCCTCGCATATGAAGTAAATACCCCAGAATTAAGAATTATAATCATGTGCTTTATGCAATCAGAACGTCATGCCCTATTCCTAGCAACGTAATGTAATGAGTAAATTCGTTCAGTTCAAACTCTAAGATTACTTTCCAGTCTCACTTAGGATTTAAGTTCATGATACTAGTGATCAAGTAGAATCAAGCATTAAGCGCCGAATGAAATTACCAACAAGAAATAGAACGATTCATACATAAGTATTAAAAGAGATATAAGGTTAAGAAGATTACATTCAATCTTCAGAGAAGCTAGCTACTCATAGTGTAGAGAACTTCCTCAAGGAAAGAATTGATGAATGTCCCCATCACCGCTTCTATCCAGCAGAGTCTCCACACTAATCCTCACTTCTCTCACTTTCCTAGCCTACATACTACTCATATTTAACCTCCTAAACCTAAGGAATAAGCCTTAAGCAAGAAAGGAATGCAAAAGAATGATTTTTCTCTCCAAATTCGTGGCTATTTATAGATCCATGGCTTTCCTGCTTCCACTCGCCCAGGCCATCATTTTCTTCATGTTTTAGTCACCTGGGCCAGCTTAACATATCTTTTTGGAACTTGTAGCTTACCTGGGCGAGCAAAATACATTATGGTTGGTCGCCTGGGCAAGTTAAAGTCTTAATGTTGAAGAAAGCTTTGGGCCATGTCAGTTTCTGGGCCTGAAATGCTTGTTGCACCTCCCATACTTGCTATATAAGCCTTTTTTTGCTTGCTTTGCTTATTCAGAAGCCTCGGAAATCCACAGAATCTATTCAAAATACAAAACATGATTGGATTAATCTTCCAAAAACAACTTTAACACAAGTACTAGGTGCTATTTAACTAGGTTTAGGGAAAATTTATAAGCCAAGTTAATGAAATCAAAAGATAAGTGCCAGTATTTGAAACATAAATTTAACTGAAATATGGCACTTATCAGGTGCTCTGCTCTGAACGAACACGTTGAAGGATGAAGGCTGTAGGTGCAGGAGTTCGTTTTCTTCTATCTGGCAATTGATTTTTGATTTATTGCCCAGATGGATTATTATGCATGAAAAAAGTAGAAAAATAATTTTTCTAAATTGATTTTCATATAACTTTTGGATGAATCTTACTTGCCCAGATGGATTATTTGTGCCTTTGGTTCATTTCTACTCTTGAAACACTTTCTTAGGATTGATTAAGCAAATGTTACACATACTTCATTGAAACTGAACTGTGTTTTTGTTTTACATTTGTCATTTATGTTTGGTTAAGTTTGTTTTCTGAGGTGTGTTTCAATTGTTGTGTTTGTCTTTTGTTATTAGAGTACAGAGGTCTTGGGTAACTTTGACTAAAAGATTAATTTAGAAATCAAGTTTCTAATAATTGAAATCAAGTTCATAGTTAGATAACAGAAGGTAATCTGATGAGGGTGATTTCATTTGTATTTTGCCTCTTAATCTAACTTGCATTTTCTTTTAGTTAACATTTTGAACTGCTGCATGTTATAATTACCATGATTTCATTTTCAAGAGAATATATGTTGCAAAACCTGCACACTACGGCAAGTGCACCGCTAGTTTCAAGTAATAAAAGTAGGTAAGTAGAGTATCGTCTCCACAGGGATTGGGGCGAAATTCACAGTAGTATTAAGTCTAAATGATTGGAAGGAAAAAGAAAAAGACAATAGTTTTGGAGAATTGTTTGTTGAGTTGATTGAATATAAAACTGAAATTAAAATAAACAGTAAAACAAATTGAAGTATTACCAATGGAAGAAACAATTGTGGTCAGGCACAATCCCTAATGTTCCCTACCTCTTTCACTTAACTGGTTTATCAAGTTTGATCACTCAATGATACATCTTTCCAATTTTAGCAAATCCTAATTCCTTAGCAATTTAACCCTTTAACAACAATCCTAATTCCTTAGCAATTCTTGTCAAGCTTATAAAAGACTATATCATAGGGGTTGCTATTTCCTATTGCTCAGAGAATAAATCTTTTCTACTTTAGTTAATCCCTAATCCCTTAGTGAATTAACCCTTTAACCTAAATCAAAAACCCAATCCCTTGGTGAATTCTATCAAATTAAGCATGTAGAAGACTATATTATAAGGTTCTGCAGCCACGCATCCCTATCCCTAGGTGATGAACAACTGTTATTTTACTAAGGTCAGAAATTAGAATCCCAACGTCCCCATTGCGAATCTTAACCCTCAATACCTAAATAGAATGGCCAATTCTAAATAAGAATAAAACAATAAAGAATACAGTAAAATAAAACAATCAAGAATTCTCATTCAATATCAGTCAAGTTACAGAGGAGTTTACATCAGTTCATGGCCTTCCCACAATACAAGGTTTAGCCTGCCATAGGCTTCAAAGAAACCAAAGCTGTCAAATAAAACATGATTCTGCAGTGACCTAGCCTTGATTCTTGACTTACAATGATTTCTAAGCCTTTGAGTGGTGTCTAATGGTGTAGATAGTCTAGTGTCCCCCTTTCCTCAGTCCAGAGGCCTTGTATTTATAGAATGGTTTAATTAAAGTAACAAAGCCACTTTCTGTGCCCAATTTCAAACCAAATCTTTTTAAATCAGGACACAGCGTATTTATGGCGCTAATCGCGTGGGTTGTGGCGCTAATCGCGCCACAAGTTCGAATTACTGGCGCTGGTAGCGCGGAATTCCCCGCTAATCGCACGGATAGCACGAATCAGAACTGCCTTCAGACCTTCTGGCGCGGATGGCGTTAGGCACCGCGCTGATCGTGCGGGAGCTTCGAATGGATGGCGCTACTGGCGTGAACATCCACGCTATTCGCGTGGAGTCTTCGAGCTGGGCATTGTATTTTTGCATGTGGCGCCACTCGCGTGGATCTTGGCGCGAACCACGCGGGACCTTTGACCTGCTTTTCTTCTTCTTTTGCCTTATTCTCCTCCTTTTTGGCCCTGAAAACGCATCTTGGTAATGAAATGAGCTATAATCAAATATAATTAACAAACTAGCCTATAACTAATCTAATTCCTAATGATTTAATCGAAATATAACCTAAAACTATCCTAAAACTAAGATGTGTTTGCAACACATCA
>PYAF01001040.1:1983-14954 GCA_007407185.1 Glycine tomentella
TTTTGTTTAATTTCATTCTTAATCCACATAATCATCCAAACTACTTTTGCGTATTTTCTGTTCTTGTTCAATCACAATCCTTACAATTATTGTGAAACCCTTCCAATCCCTGTGGAGACGATACTTTACTTACTCTTTATTACTTGTTAAACGATCGGTGCACTTGCCGTAAACGCATTAGCATAAATCGCAAACAACAGGTTGCCTCCTAGGAGCGCTTCTTTAATGTCGTATTAGCTGGACGCCTTTGTTATGGCTTTGGCTCCCAGCAATTTGACAATAATGATGAGCCATTGGCTGCTGTGTTTTCCTCTAGTATTTTCACCAGTTTCTTTTCTTTTTCAAAGATACTTAAATGGCTAGTAACTGGTTTCTTTGAATTTCCTGCAAGGAAAACATTGTTAACATGTGGAGGTACTGTGTTTACCTTTGTTTGTGATTCTTGATCTTTCTCTTCCTCTAACAATTCCTCAAAGATAGACTGTTGGTAAGGAATTTCCTTGAAAGCATTTGATTGTTGGAGATAATCTAAACTATCATCTTCTTCAGATTCACTCATCTCCTCTAATGCTTCAGTTAATGTTTTCTCTGAATAATCTTTTCCTTGAACCAACTTCTTGGAGTCAGAAATTCCTCCATTCAAGACATCCACTCTAAAACATCTTGTTGGTTCTTTTGGATTATCATGTGTTTCTGCTGAAGAAGGTCTACTTCTGTTTTCAGACACTTGTTTTGTAAGTTGTCCAACCTGAACTTCAAGATTTTTTATGGAAGCCTCAGTGTTCTTTTGATTTGAAATGGTCATCTGCATAAACTGAGTTATAGTATCTAGCATTTTTTATATTCTATCAGGCTGAGCATCTTCTTGTTGTTGTAGTGGAACCCTATTTGAAGAACCTACATAAGAGTTGTTAAAGGGACCTGCAAAAGAAGAGTTAGTGAGACCATAATATGCATTATCATTTTGTTGCCTCCAACCATAAGGACTTGGACCATTTCTGTAGCTTTGGTAATTTCCTTGGAAGTGCTATAAATATCTCCAAGAATCCAATCATGCATTCCAGAACAAAGCATATAGAAATAAGACATCATTTCATCAGAGATCATGTGCAAAAAGGTAACATTAAAATTGAGTTTGTTGATAGTAAAAACCAATTGGCTAATATTTTTACTAAACCTTTGGATAGGGATAGATTCTTTACCTTTTAAGAAATATGCTTGGTATATTGGATGAATCTAGTACATGTTGAGTGATATTTCTATGTTTACTTTCTATGTTTATGAATGGTTTAGACATTGCATGATATATAGTAACTGAAATTGGTATAAAATTACATGTTGATTGTTGCATAAAAATCTATATTTGTTGTATAAAAGCTGAGATAATCGATTACCATAAAACTTTAATCGATTATTTGTTCATCTATTGCTTCTTATAAACCAGTCAAAGCTGTTGTAATCGATTACATCATTGAATTAATCGATTATTCTCATCTCGAGTTCCAGAAAAATCATGTTCTCTCTGGAATAATCGATTAAATCGACGACTTAATCGATTACATGTAGTCTCTGTATGTTCCAAAATCTGATCTTCTCTGGAATAATCGATTACTTCATCGAAATAATCGATTATTTAGGTCCTGCTTGTCTGAGAAATCTATCTCACTCTGCTTTAATCGATTAAATCAAATTAAAATCGATTACACTTCATCTTCTATAAGCCATTTGTTCTGATATAATCAATTACCCTGTATTTTAATCGATTACATCATTTCTCAGAAGTGATTTTTAAATGAAATAATTGATTACATAAGAGAAATAATCGATTATTTTAGTTGTTACTGCAAAATCTGATAGTTTTGAAATTGCCCAACTGCCATTAAGCACGATTTGATGCAATCAAAGTCTTAAAAGGAGAGTGATTAAAGCCTCAATAGCTATATTTTTTCAATTCTCAAATGCCCACTACTTCAAATTAGCCTATAAATTGATACATTGTGTGATTGAAAATCTGAAAACTATACTCTCTGTTTTCTTGCTTTTGAAAACTCTAGCCTTGTCTTTCAATTCGCAGTCTACACCTTTCACCATGTCTACTTCAAAGAAGGTTAAAACTTCTAAAAGAAAAGGTCAGGCCCAACATTCCAACCCTGTTGTAAGTAGGCTTGATCATTGGTTTACCAATGAAGCTGACAAAATGAACTACTTACAGTTCAATGCCACCAAACTTCTCTACCCCCCTAAATTCTTGAGTCTTGCTTGGTTCACTGAACAAGGTTTTCAGTTTCCACAGATGTTAGAGCAACAAGGCCTAACAAAATTTGTTGAAATGAAAGGAACCTTTTACCCTGCTTTGGTAAAGGTTTTCTACACCTGTTCCAAGATTTCTATGCATGGAACAATCCTTACACAAGTCAATGGTGTTACCTGAAATCTGGAATGAGGTACAACAAGATGGAGACCTCACATGAATTTGAGGCTAAGGCTTTATTGAGATCTGGTCTGGTTTTGCATATAATAAGCCTCCTCTTCTTGTTGATAATCATGAGGTGCTTGCTGAAATTTTAGAGGAAGTTGGCCTATCTGTTTTGTCAAGGCCTCTATTTGTTGTGTCAAGAGCTTATTCTGAGATAGAATTGCATTCTGAGTATCTAGCTCCATTATACCTTTTCTTTGCATCTGAGATCTATCATGGTGAGATTGGTAATCACTGGCTGCTATAGAGTCAATGATTACAATTGCTTCCTCCAGGCTCTTTGACATCATGGTACCTCCAGCTGAGGCATCAAGAATCATCTTGTTTGAGGTCTCAAACCATTGTAGAAAATGTGTAGTTGTGCAATATCATCAAAGTTATGGTTTGGACACCTACCCAGTAAAGATTTGAATCTCTCCCATGTTTCAGAGAGGTTCATTAAACCCTTGGGAAAAAGTAACAATTGCTGATTTTGCATTTATGAATCTAGATGGAGGAAAGAATCTGGCAATAATTTTTCCTCTACTTCTTCCCAAGTGCTAAGACTTTTGTTAGGTTGGGATTGAAGTCATACATTTGCCTTACCTGTCAAGGAGAACGGAAAAGCTCTGAGATAGACAGCTTTAGCATCTGCATCAGAGGCTCCCATGGTACTGCACAGCTCCATGAAGGTGGACAAATGAGTGTATGGATCTTCATGATCTAGTCCGGCAAAAAGATGTGATCCAATTAGACTGAGCAATGCGGGCTTCAATTTGACAACCCTTTTACTGAAAGGAGGAATGACTATGTTGTTGTAATGCTTTGGTCCTTGCTGATACGCATAATCACCCATAGTCCTCCTTTGTGGTCTATTTTCCTCTCCCCCTCTATCAGCCATATTTAGAGGTGGCTTTACTAGTGACGGAGAATCAAAATAGAAGAAGATTTACTCGATAGCTCTTTGGTTGTTTTGTTTATTTTTCCTTTATCGTAATTTCAAAATTAAATATCGATGTAGTTGCAAGAAATTTACCTCAAAAAGGACAAATAACAAAGTTGCAATACTTTGTAAGTACTGAGGTTAGGGAAAGTAAATAAAATAAAACACAAGATAATTTATTCAAAATTAAAAATAACAAAAGCAAAAAAAGTGCTATTCAACTAAGAAATTAAATTTGAAAGAACTGAGCGAGCGACTCAAGTCCCCGGCAACTGCGCCAGAAACTTGTTAGAACTTTCGGCAAGTGTACCGATTTGTCGTTGTAAGTTACAAAATTTATAAAGATCGTCCCCACAGGGACTTGAGCTTACTCAGTTAATCCAAATAGAATTAAACAGTTCAATAGTTATGTACAAGTAGGTTGAGCGAAATTTCATTTGTTTAAGAAAGTAACAAAAGATAACTCAACTTAGCAAAAATGAAATATAATTATAAGAAAGTGGGATTGGATTTCATCATTCTTATTAAAATATCCAATTAATATTACCATGCATAAATCATCGTCTATCCTTCTTGATGCACACTATTTTACCCCGAATCGATCCCTCGCATTCGAGTTCTAAAGATATCTATACAATATTGATTCCTCGCATATGAAGTAAATACCCCAGCATTAAGAATTATAATCGCGTGCTTTATGCAATCAAAACATTTTGCCCTATTCCTAGCAACGTAACGTAATGAGTAACATCATTTAGTTAAAATCCTAAGATTACTTTCCAATCTCAATTAGGATTAAGTTCCTGAAACTAGTGATCAAGTAGAATCAAGCATTAAGAACATAATGAAATTACCAACAAGGAATAGAAACAATTCATGCATAAATAAATATTAAAAGAGATGCATAGGGTTAAGAAGATTACATCCAATCCTCAGAGAAGCTAGCTACTCATAGTGGAGAAAACCTTCTCACGGGAAGATTTGACGAAGGGCCCCATCGCCGCTTCTTTTTGGCAGAGTCTCCATACTAATCCTCACTTCTCTCACTTTCCTAACCTACCTAATACTAATTTAGCTACTCATACTGTTTGCTTGTAACACCTCCCATATTTAATCTTTTGAGCCCTTCTTGCTTGCTTTGCTTGTTCGGAAGCCTCGGAAATTCACAGAATCTATCAAAATACAAAGTATGATTGGATTAATCTTCCAAAATATGAACAACAACTTTTGTACAAGCACTAGGTGCTATTTAACTAGGTTTAGGGCAAATTTATAATCAAATCTTCTGAAATCAAAAGATAAGTACCTGCATTTGAAACATGAATTTAACTAAATTAGGCCACTTATCAACAAGTAATACATTGAGATACAAGCTTATGCACATCATGCCTCATCTTTGGCCAATAGAAAGGATCATGTAAAATAGCCAAAGTTTTACCTACACCAAAGTTTCCCATGAAATTGTTCTCATGAGCTTCCCTCATGAAAAGTTCTCTCAAAGAGCTTTTAGGAACACATAGTTTCTTTTCCTTTTCAACATGTAACAAAGAGAGTTAGAAACCATATAATGAAGAGGTTGTCTTGCTAATAACACTCTCTTGACATCTTTTCCTTTCAAGAACAAACTCTCTTTAATCTCATTAATTCTTTTGCTCTTATTTTCTTTTACTTTTCTTTTCTTTTCACTAGTGTTTCTCTTGGGTAGCTCACTATTTTTGCCTTTATCAAGTGCAGTATTTTTTTTCAACCCTTGAATTCTCTTTTCTTTCATCTTTATTTGATCCTCACAAACTTGTCTAGGAGTCAAAGGCCTCAAAATAATTTTTTTGCCTAAGTGTTAAAACTCAAAAGTGTTCTGCATGCCATTGTGTGTCACTTTTCTATCATATTGTCATGGCCTCCCAAGAAGGATATGACAAGCCTGCATAGGTACAATGTCACAAATAGCATTATCATTATAAGAATTAATAGAAAAAGGAATGAGCACTTGAGAATTTACCACAACTTCTCCACTTTCACTAAGTCATTGTAACTTGTATGGCTTTGGATGCTTTGTAGTTGGCAAGTGTAATCTCTCCACAAGTATTGTACTAGCCTTGTTAGAACTTTCGTCAAGCGTACCGATTTTTTGTTGTAAGTTAAAAAATTTATAAAGATCGTCTCCACAGGGACTTGATCTTACTTAGTTAATCCAAATAGAATTAAACAGTTCAATAGTTATGTACAAGTAAGTTGAGCGGAATTTCATTTAAGAAAGTAACAGATGATAACTAAACTTAGCAAAAATGAAATATAATTATGAGAAAGTGGGATTGGATTTCATCATTCTTATCCTTTTATATCCAATTAATATTACCATGCATAAATCATCGTTTATCCTTGTTGATGCACACTATTTTATCCCGAATCGATCCCTCGCATTCGAGTTCTAAGGATATCTACCAAATATCGATTCCTCGCATATGAAGTAAATACCCTAGCATTAAGAATTATAATCACGTGCTTTATGCAATCAAAACGTTATGCCCTATTCCTAGCAACGTAATGTAATGAGTAACATCATTTAGTTAAAATCCTAAGATTACTTTCCAGTCTCACTTAAGATTAAGTTCATGAAACTAGTGATCAAATAGAATAAAGCATTAAGCACAAAATGTAATTACCAACAAGGAAGAGAAACGATTCATGCATAAATAAATATTAAAAGAGATGCATAGGGTTAAGAAGATTACATTCAATCCTCAGAGAAGCTAGCTACTCATAGTGGAGAAAACCTCATCACGGGAAGATTTGACGAAGGGCCCCATCACCGCTTCTTTCCGGCAGAGTCTCCACACTAATCCTCATTTCTCTCACTTTCCTAACCTACCTAATACTATTATTTAAGTTCCTAAACTAAGAAACAAGCTAAGGAAGTAAAACAAAGCAAATGGGATCATTTTTCCTCTCAAATTCGTTGGCTATTTATAGAAATCTTCCTCCTGCCCGCTTCACTCGCCCAGGCGACCATTTTCTTCATGTTTTGCTCGCTTGGGCGAGCTAATGTCTATCTCCTTGGTACTTGGAGCTCGCCTTGGTGAGCCAAATACACATGGTTTGGTCGCCTGGGCGAGTTAATGTTTTAACCATGAAGAATTCTTTGGGCTTTGATGGATTTTGGGCTTGGATTGCTTGTAACACCTCCCATGTTTGATATGTAAGCTCTCCTTGCTTGCTTTGCTTATTTGGAAGCCTCGGAAATCCATGAAATCTATCAAAATACAGAGTATGATTGGATTAATTTTCAAAATATGAACAACAACTTTTGTACAAGCACTAGGTGCTATTTAACTAAGTTTAGGGCATATTTATCATCAAATCTTCTGAAATCAAAATATAAGTGCCTGCATTTGAAACATGAATTTAACTGAATTAGGGCACTTATCACTAGCCACATTGGTGCAGCTCCCTCCATCAATGATAAGTGAGCAAAATTTCTTTTCAACTAGACACCTTGTGTGAAAAACATTTTATCTTTGGGTTTCCTCTTTTTCTAGGCAAAAATTGCTCAACATTCTCCTTATCATCAAGAGATCACCCTCTTCGGCCTCCACTAGTGTGAGTTTTTCTTCATCTTCACTTGAAGAACTATTTGAGTCACTTGAAGACTCACTCCTTATGCCTCCATCTTCAAGTAAAATCATAGTTCTCTTGTTGGGACATTGGGAAGCAATTTAACCCTTACCAAGGCACTTAAAACTTGATATTGCTTGATCTTTCAGGAGTTGGATCCACAATTTTTTTGCTTGGGTTCTCCACCCTTTCTTCTTTATGTTTCACTTGAGAAAATTCCCTTTTAGGCTTGTCCTTCCAACTGGAAGTTGCAGCCCCATTGGTCTTGGAAAAAGAAGTTTTTCTCCTTTTAAGTTATTGCTCCACCCTTTGAACTTTGTGGACTAGCTCCTCAATTGTAGCATAATAATGTAGCTCCATCACATGTTGAATTTCTCTATTCAAGCCATGAAGGAATCCAGCCATTTTTGCTTCTTGGCTCTCCACAATTTCAGCCCTTATCATCATCAATTCCATTTCCTTATAGTAGTCATCAACACTCTTGTAGCCTTGGAAGAAATGTCTTTGAAGCTTGTTGTGGACTTCTCTTACAGAATAAGTGGGAACAAATCTTCTTCTCTGAAAAATAATAGTGAACACACACAATAACCAAGAGGGGGTGAATTGGCTAAAACAAGGTCTTTTAAAATTCTTTTAAAACAAGCAGCAGATTTAGGATCTTTATCACAATAAGAATACTTCAATCAATCAAACCACTCAGTTCAAGAATACAATTACTAAAAACTTCACTTGTTGAGTAATAAAAGATTTCACCAAAAGAATCACAGATTAAGATAACAAGAAGAGATTAAAAAATAGAGATAACACAAGAACTTATACTGGTTCACCTCTCAACATAGAGGCTACATCCAGTTTCTTCCAACCAACACTAGGTTAGAGTTCCACTAAATCAAATTCTGTTCTTTAAAAGCTTTTACAACTGATCACCTTTATCAACCCTAGATAAAGAAACAGAAATCTAAAACCTATAGACTTCTAATGATCAAGAACCAGAGAACACTACTTTGTTCTTCCCTCTAGAGAACCCTACTCTAGAAAAAGCTTTAAAGACCCTTTTTGATCTAAGAACTTACAAGAAATAAAAGTAAACAAACAAATCACTGCAAGAGTTTAAGAGAGATACAACCTCATGATCCTTAGAAGATGAAAGAATGAATGTTACCAAACAATCTCAGGTTGAATGAATGAAATTCTTGAAATCAGCTCTCTTTTAAAAACTCTTGAGAAATCTTGTTCAAACCTGAAAGATAGGGCCTTGAAGGCCGAAGGTGTAAGGACCCTCATTCTTAGCACCTAACCCCGCGCTGTCGCGCGGGGATTCACGTGAGAAAACCCTGTGGAGGGAGCGGCGCAGATGGCGTTAGGTCTGGCGCTGATCGCGCCAGACCCACTGGAAGCTGACGCTGGGAGCGTCAATGTGGCGCCAGGGGCGCCAGAGGTTTTCCAGCCGGTGCAAGTCGCGCTAGAGATCGCGCGGATCGCGCGGGAAGTGGCTTGGGAAACCAATTTTCTCTGGAATTTCACGCGGCCAGCACCAGAGGTGGCGCGGGTAGCGCCAAAGGTCTCGAAAGGTTCACGCGGTTAGCGCGGGGATGGCGCTGATAGCGCCGGTTCACCGACTTTGTGGCGCGGATAACGCGGGAGGTGGCGCGGATCGCGCGGGAGTTCGGGCAGGCTGAGTATTTAAAGGGCAATTGCGTTTTTGGAAGGGAAACACTATTCCCTCTTCTTCTCCACGACCCAGCCTCCATTAGAGCTTGTTTCAAGCTTTCTAGGACCTTGTTTTGTGTCCTAAACCTCTTCCTGAGACCTATAATCTTGTTTGAACCGATTAGAAAGCTGAAATCCTTCATCTTTTATTCAAACACCCATTTTGAGTGAGAGTTTGAATTCTCAAGTGAGAAACCTCTGAGAATTTGAGAGTAGGCGAGACCCAAGGCAGGAGACAGGCACCAGAGCTCGAGGAAGCCGTCCTGAGGTCTTCTGGGTCGCCACTGAGGTAAGGAATTCAAGTTCTCTTGGGTCTCTGTGAATTTGGGGTTTTCTGAGTTTTGCGACCCACACTGTGATGGGGCTAGAATTAGCCCAAGGTCCTGTTAAGAGATGTGTTTAGAGCGATGAATAGATGAAGGAATAGCTTTTAGTTTTTGATTCTAATGACTTTGAATTTTGGCTGTGTTACCTATGTGGCTTGTGTTATGGTCACTTGTATTGGTCATCTGATATGCCAGAGCCTTGTATAGGTTGGATAAGCCTAAGAGGCTAATGGAATGGGGCCTTAGTTGAGACTGAGGCCATTTCAATGATATTTGAACATGAGACTGCATTGAGTCTGTGAGGACTTAATTGATTGATAGGCAGTCATGTGGACCTTGTGTGGTCTGAGAGAAGTCTAATGATGGGCTAGACTTGATTTGAACCCTAGGATAGGGGAATTCTGATATGTTTGATCTGTGATTGATGTCTGTGGTCTTGATATTGATATGAAACTGTATGTGCCTTGAATAGGCGTTGATTCTGAGATTATTGGTGGCGGGAGCCACAGAGCAGGGACCAAACCACAGAGTGATATTGTTCCAGGTAAGTTCAGTGTCCTTGGGGATGATTCCCATCTTGTGTGCCACACCACACTCCGGGGGAGTTGTGGTCATTTCATAATGCATGCATGGATATTTGCATTCTTGTGATGATGAATGTATGCCTCTGTGCTTGATCTGTGATGAATTGAACTATGCTGTGATATGATTGTGATTGAATTAGATCTATTGGCCAATAGATAGATATGGACCTCCCTAGATTCCTCCTAGTGTGGCTGGCTCTTGGGTGATGATGATCCCGGGGTGATGATGATCCCCTAGGCCAAGGGAATAGGAGATGGCTATTCCTTCTATTCTCGGAGGTACCATATATTGTGCATCCATGCAAAGGGGTGGCTCCCAATGGGATGACACAGGTGTGAGTTCCGGCCTCACACTGGGAGACGGCTATTCCTCCCATACTAGGAGACGGCAATTCCTCCTACTCTGAGATATTGATATAGGAGACGGAAATTCCTCCTATTTCGTGGCATTATTATAGGAGATGGCTATTCCTCATACTCTGAGATGTTTAGCCACGATTGTATGATATGTTATGTTGTTGTGAGAGCCAGATGGCTAGGCCGGTGGGCCATGTGATTGTGATACTTGTTGTGTGTATTATGTTAGTGGGCCAGGGTGGAGGAGATTCCTCCATGGATCCTGAGCTTACTGAGATATGTTATCTCACCTCGTGTGGGGTATATGTGGTTTCAGGTGAATCCTCTAGAAGAGAAGAGCAGTCTCAGGGCAAGAGGCCCATCAGAGACTAGACTGCTTGGCTGAGGAGCAGCATAGAGAGCATGAAGGCTCCATATTTTATTTTGTGTTTGATGTATAGTGCTGTACACCTCTGCCGAGGGTTGATATTATTTTGTAGCACCATGGTGTGGTGTGAAACTGGGATGTACATATTGTACAGACCTTTGATGATATGTATATGATACTTTCCCCTGAGTATATGTGTTGTATATTACTACTCTGCCTAAGAAATTTTGCTATTTGTCTTAATTAGGTTTGATTGGATAACTGGATCAGCAGGGGCATGATTTATGGTTTTGTATATTTATTTCTCGACATAATTATGATTCCATACATAATGTATCAAGAAATGCGATTCTGTGCTTCCGCTGAAAGTTTATTTTATATTTATATGATAATCTGATATTATTAATGATAACACGTCGGAGGCCTACAGGGTGTTACAGAAGGCATGTGAGAAGGAAAACAAAAAATTTTCAAGCAGAAACACACATACCACACAAGAATCATTCTTTAGGACATAGATGTTACCTGTTTATATTCGAAAATTGATGATCAAAGATAGGCTTGAAGATACAAGCCCTCTAATGTTGATCCACACCACTTCTTGTCAAGACTCAAGAACACTTCTTGAAGACCACAAACAAACACCAAAGGAGGCAGGCTAGGCGCACCAATGGAGAGGAAGAAGGTTAGGTTTCAAAGTGTTTTTACTTATTTAAGAGACTCACCAATAGATGATATTGGTGACTGAATTTTCTGTCAAAACTCACACAAGGGGGCACGTGAAAATAGAGGAAGGTAGATAGGTTTTTTTTTCAAAAATTCTTATTTGAGAACTATGATCACAAGAGTATATTTTATAGAAGAGTTTGAGTCAGATTTTTTTAACCAAAAATCTGATTATGGAGCACCCACACGTGAAGATAAAGTGGTGTTGTTTGCATTTCAAAAATTGCCAACAACCTCCCATCATATCCTCCTCAAACTTCTTCCTAAAATCTAGGACATGATCATGGTAAGATGCTAGTTGAACTCAAATTCAAATCTAGCTCTTATCTTCTCCTTGTGATATGAAACTAACTACTATAGATAATTCATATTTAAATTTAAAATTTAAATATTAGATAATTAATTTAACTATTTAAATTAATTAATAATGTCTTGGACTATCCAAGCCCATTAACTCCATTCATGCGCCCCTCTCTCTTTAAGATAGGTATCCTGTTGATTTGAGGGGGAGTTACTTGAAGCATAAAGAGGATTGAAGACTTGGAAATGTTTTGGGCTTTCAACATGGTTTGAAGATTTGAAGAAAAGCTTGTGATTAAATATGAAAGGAAGTTTCTGATGATCCAAGTCATTGCATTCATACCATTCATAAGCATTTAGGTTTAAATAACAAAGGCATTAAGTAATTGTTTTGAATCATGAAATAAGCTAAGTGTTTTTGGAAAAATAGCATTGCACTGATTTAATCGATTTAAACAAGCAAAGAATAGATTATTTTGTTCTTGAAGCTTTCTGGAAAATTATCAAGAACAGTTTAATCGATTACATAATCGGATTAATCGATTATTTTAACTTAGAATGGAAATAATTTGCCTTTATGACCTTTTTAATCGATTACTACTAAGCCGTAATCGATTACATTACTTATGCAGAAAATAGCACCACGCTGGTATAATCGATTACCATTTATTGTAATCGATTACTTAGTTCATACATGTTTTGCATGATGCCTGTCTTAATTGATTACCATTCATTGTAATCGATTACATAGTACAAACATGTTTTATAGAATGCCTGGTATAATCGATTACCAATTATTGTAATCGATTACTTAGTACAAACTCATTTTACATATTGTCTGGAGTAATCGATTACACGTCGGGATAATCGATTAAATTGCTCGTTAATGCTGCCCAGAATGTTTATGAACACTTTAATCGATTACAGGAGCGTGTGTAATCAATTACATATGCAAAATAATCGATTACAGAAGCGCATTTAATCGATTACAGACGGTTACAAATCTTTCTAAAAATTGAATCCTTGCTCAGCTTATTTTAGAACTTGAGTTTTTCGAATTCTGAGCATTCTAAGCTTTCACAAAGTGATTTTTCTGGGTTCTTAAGTTCTTGCTTCCATCAACACCAATATGGGTCTTTATGATTAAGTGAAGCAAGATTTTCTTGTCAAAGTTTAAGGAAAGGCTTGTTCTGAATTTAATGCTTGCATTCAACCTGGTAAATTCATTCTTATGCATATTATCTTTTAGATCATCAGGTGCTTTCTTTCCTTACTCTTTGTGTTTGTAACTTTCTGTTGAATCTTGTATTTGACTTTCCATTGTAAAGTGGGGTTCTTGCTTGTATTTTAGAGATAGTGTTTCTCTAAGTGTTGCTGGGTAGTGTTCTCAGTTGGGTTTGGTCTCTAAGGATCTAATAGGGTGTTAGATCTCTGAACTTTATCTAGGGTTGATAAAGAGAGACTTGTAATAATCTTGTAAGAACTAAAATTTACAATAGTGGAACTCTACTCTAGTGTTGAGTAGAAGAAAACTGGATGTAGCTTCATAGTGTTTGAAGTGAACCAGTATAATTGTTGTGTGCTCTTTATT
>PYAF01001040.1:34295-62492 GCA_007407185.1 Glycine tomentella
GAGAATACTGAATCAACCAACTCAGAATCATTAAGCATGACTCTAATTCGAAAAGATACAGAACAGAGACCCAACAGGAAGAACCAAGCAGTACAGAAAATTATAAGTACAGAGAACCTCCATTAAAGGTTTGCAATCTGTCCTAGGGTCCAACCCTAAGATTTAGCCTTCCATTAATTCGAAAATTGCAACAGAAACAGGAATTGAATAGCAGCTAAACATTAAACGAAATTAGAAGAGAAACGAACTTTAAATGCAAAAACAAAATTTAACCTAAACGAAAACCAAAATACTGAAAGCAGAAAACGAAATTAAACACTTGAAACGGAACGAAATAAGTACTGAGATTGATAGAAACAGAAACGAGATCGAAACAGTATTACGAAACAGAAAATCCAAACGAAAACGAAAACCCTAAAGAGAAAAATCAACAGAAACGGAAACGAAAACCCTAAAGAGAAACTGAACGTGTATTCTCCTCTGTTTTGCATGGGCACAGTATTCTATAAATACTAGTGTCTGACCTAAACGAAAATGGGCCTTTCCTAACAATTTTGGCCCAAAAAAAATGAAAATAAAATAAAACGAAAATAAAATGCTGATTTGGAAAATAATGTTGACGCGGCATCCCAATCTTCAAGTCCATGAATTAATTCCAAGCCCATTTAATTATTAAACTGCCCTGAAAATAAAAATTGGAATAATTAAACTAAAAAAAATCCAAATTAGTTAAAATCTGAATTATTGGTCCAATTAAATCCTAATTGAGAAACAGTGCGGAATATAAACAATTAAACACAAATCAGGGATTAAAATGAGTACAAAAATGTGAGAAAATAAAGGTAAATAGTGACTCATCAGTGGGTTTTTAGGAACAAGCTAAATGAAAGTGGCATCATAATTAGAAACAAAGCAAGATTGGTTGCAAAAGGTTACAACCAAAAGGAAGGCATTGATTATGATGAAACTTATGCTCCAGTTGCCAGACTAGAAGCCATAAGATTACTCCTTGCATATGCATGTATGATGAACTTTAGATTGTTTCAAATGGATGTGAAAAGTGCATTTCTTAATGCCTATATTGATGAAGAAATATATGTTGACCAACCTCCTAGTTTTGCAGATCATCAATATCCTAACCATGTATACAGATTAAGAAAAGCATTATACGGATTGAAACAAGCTTCAAGGTCTTGGTATGAGAGGTTAACCAAGTTTTTGCTTGATCAATCATTCACAAGAGGAGAAGTGGACAAAACTCTGTTCATCAAAAGAAGAAACAGATATACTCATGGTACAAATCTATGTTGATGATATTATTTTTGGTTCTACTAATCATTCCTTGTGTAAAGAATTTGCAGCCAGCATGCAGAATGAATTTGAAATGTCTATGATGGGAGAGCTTACATTCTTTCTTAGACTTCAAGTTAAACAAATGAAGAATGGAACTTTCCTAAGCCAATCAAAGTATTGTATGGAAATGTTAAAGAAGTTTGATATGAAAAATTGCAAAGCTGCAACAACTCCTATGGGAACTTCCACCTACCTAGATTCAGATGAAAGAGGAAAAATTGTTGATGAGTCAAAGTATAGAGGAATGATAGGATCATTGCTTTATCTCACAGCAAGTAGACCTGACATTATGTTAAGTGTTTGCGTATGTGTTAGATATCAAGCTAATCCTAAAGAGTCTCATCAAAAAGGATCTTCAAGTATCTAAAGTCTACACCAAAAGTGGGACTTTGGTATCCAAAAGGTACAACAATCAACTTAATTGGTTACTCTGACTCTGATTTTGCAGGATGCAAGTTGGATAGAAAGAGCACAAGTGGCACTTGTCATCTATTGGGAAGCTCTTTAATTTCTTGGCATTGCAAAAAGCAATCTTGTGTAGCCTTGTCAACAGCTGAAGCTGAATACATATCAGCTAGAAGTTGTGCTCAAAGTTTATGGTTGAAGCAACAACTCAAAGATTTTGGAATAGAACTTCAACAAATTCTACTTCTACGTGACAATACAAGTGCTATAAATATCTCCAAGAATCCAATCATGCATTCTAGAACAAAGCATATTGAAATAAGACATCATTTCATCAAAGATCATGTGCAAAAAGGTAACATTAAAATTGAGTTTGTTGATAGTAAAATCCAATTGGCTGATATTTTTACTAAACCTTTGGATAGGGATAGATTATTTACCTTAAGAAATATGCTTGGTATATTGGATGAATCTAGTACATGTTGAGTGACATTTCTATGCTTAAAGAATGATATTAGAAACTGTATGACATATAGTAACTCAAATTGGTATAAAAATTACATGTTGTTTGCTGCATAAAATCTATATTTGGTGCATAGAGATAATCGATTACCATAAAGCTTTAATCGATTATTTGTTCATCCATTGCTTCTTATAAACAAGTCAAAGCTGTTGTAATCGATTACATCAATAAATTAATCGATTATTCTCATCTCAAGTTCCAGAAAAATCAAGTTCTCTTTGGAATAATCGATTAAATCGACAACTTAATCGATTACATGGAGTCACTGTATTTTCCAAAAAATCTGAACTTCTCTGAATAATCGATTTCATCGAAATAATCGATTATTTAGGTCCTGCTTGTCCGAGAAATTTATCTCACTCTATCTTAATCGATTATAATTTGATTAAATCAAATTATAATCGATTACACTTCATCTTCAACAAGCCATTTGTTTTGATATAATTGATTACCCTGTATTCTAATTGATTACATCATTTCTGAGTTGTGATATTTTAAATGAAATAACTAATTACATAAGCGAAATAATCGATTATTTCAGTGGTTATTGCAGAATTTGACAGTTTTTGAAACTGCCCAACTGCCATTAAGCATGATTTGATGCAATCAAAGTCATTATGTGAGTGATTGAGGCCACAACAACTATATTTTTCAGATTCTCAACTGCCCATTATCTTCAATTTGTCTATAAATAGTGAATTTGTGAATTTGCAATCTCACACCTCATACTTTGTTCCTTCATACTCCATTTCTCTCTGAAAATCTCTTATACTATAAGAGGTTCTTTTCATTCTTAAATCTTCAAATTCGTACCCTCTACTGTTTCACTATGTCTACTTCTAAAAAGGTGAAACCCTCCAAAAGGAAAGCACAAGCCTAACCTTCTAACCTTGTTGCTAGTAGGCTTGATCATTGGTTTTCCAATGAAGCTGACAAAATGAACTATTTACAGTTCAATGCCACTAAACTTCTCTGCCCTCCTAAATTCTTGAGTCTTGTTTGGTTTATTCAACAAGGATTTCAGTTTCCACAACTATTAGAGCAACAAGGCCTAACAAAATTTGTTGAAATGAAAGACACATTTTACCCAGACTTGGTAAAGGTCTTCTACACCTGTTCCAAGATTTCCATGCATGGAACGCTCCTTACACAAGTCAATGGTGTTGCAATGGAAATCACACCAGAAATTTGGAATGAGGTAGTTGGCATCTCCTTTGATGGAGAAGGAAGATTTGAAGAAGAAGCTGAAGGATACAACAAGATGGAGACCTATAGAAGCATGCTCATTGATCCTCACATGAACTTGAGGCTAAGGCTGAGCACAGGTCCTATGACACATGAGGACAGGCTTCTCCACATAATAACATAGATTCTCACCCCAAGGTCAACCAATCATGCTCAAGATACAGATGATGATCTTCAAGTTGTTTGTGGCTTGAAGAAGGGAATCAAGCTGAATTGGATTCTTATCCTTCAAGAAATAATGCAGAAATCAAAAAGGTTGGTAAACTATCCTTTTCCTTATGCTATTTTGGTTTCAAGATTCATAGATTACTTTCAAGTGGATGTCTCAAATGAAGTCATGGATCATACCAACTCAAGCAACAGTCAAATTAAGGAGAAACACCTCACAAAGTTGGGTATTGTGAAGACTCCTTATGGATGGCAAATGGCAGGCCAACCTGTGCCATTGGCTGAGGAAGAAAGGGAAGAAGGTGATGAAGAAGGAAACCAATTGGGAGCTGCTAAGGAACCTCAAGAGGAACCTGCACCATCTGAACCACATTATTCACATTTTGAATCATTGATGATTCAAAAGATGGATGCTTTGTTCTCTCTTCATCATGAACATAGAGATGAAGTGAATTCATCTTTAGAAGAACTGAAGACTAGAGTTAAGAACAGAGAGTCTAAGATTTTTAGGGATGCATCTAGAGACATGGATTAGTTCTAGTCTTATTCTATGTTATGTTTTATGTTTGTTTAAGTTGTTTACTTTTTGTTTGTTTTTGTTATGTTCTATATTTCCCTTGATCAGTGTTGAATGAATTACTTCTATTTCCTTTTCTATTTTATCTACTTCTATTTTTTATTTGATATGCCAAATAGGGGGAGTAGATAAGATGATAAGATGAGTTAATATGAAAAACAAAAGGGAATGGATAAGAAAATGTAAAAAGAATGAATGTTTAACTCAGGGGGAGCTAATGATGAATGCCTGAATATTATGTCTGAATTCTGAATTTGTTTTAGTGAAAATTAAGTTATGGATATAATACTTGATCTTTGCAAAAGCTGAGAAATTTTCAGGATAAACATCTATTCTTTAAAATCATGTTCCATCAATTAAGTATTTGGCATGCTCAAATCAAAAAGGGGGAGATTGTTAGCTATGAGGAAGACGAAGATATGGAATCAAGAAGAATGAAGAATGCAAGTTTTGATGTTGTACATGCCCACTCAATTGATGGCATTTGTAATTTTTTGCTTAAGCTTGGTTCAAGTGGTTAAAGCTTCATAATCCTCACTAACCTTGATTAATTCATGCATTCATACATACATTTAATCATGTTTAATCATATGGTAATAAGTATTTAGATATAAACTCATAAAGGCAATTAGAGTTTTTATAAAAACTATTTTTCACTTATTTAATCGATTACATATATGATATAATCGATTAAATGCATGTGTTTCAGACCGCATATTGCCTTATGAACACTTTAATTGATTACCATTGATTTGTAATCGATTAAATGTGCTTAACATTGAAATAGACGTTGCCTATGATAATCGATTACTTCATGGAATAATCGATTATCTGAGTCTCTGCATATTTTATAAAAGTATTTTCATCTGGTTTAATCGATTACCAGATATTCATAATCGATTAAATATGCATTGATGTATTTTTAACATGATCTATGTTATTCGATTATTTGGGAATTTAATCGATTACACATGTGTATTAGAAAACTCAGGTCATCTGGAATAATTGATTACAAGATGACTTAATCGATTATTTTGTTCTTGACAAATTTGTAGATTTCTGATGAACACTTTAATCGATTATCTGGTTAAAAATAATCGATTACATCATTAAAAATAATCGATTACTTTGACGAAATAATCGATTACAGTTAGTTAAGTCTGTTTTTTTATAAATAAAATAGCCAGGACTGAGTTTCAAAAACAAGTATTTTGTGAAATATTCGTACAAGCCTTGAGAAAAACACTTTCAATAGTTCTTAAAACACAAAGGCAAACGGGAGAAGAGAAAATCAAAGATGCTAAGTGTCATGGATTGTTGCATGATATGTTAGTCATTATTCACATGGTGTGAAGAGTTGTTCAAGCTTTTTTGTTAAAGAAGTCAGCAAGAAAGAGTATTTGCATACATTCTCAGTTTGGTTAGATCATTCATTTCATTGAATTTACTGAGGATTAAGAGGTGATATCTTTCTTGAACTTTAAGCTTGATTATTTTGTTTGATATTTGTGTTGTATGTGTGTTGAATGTTCATATAACAAATTGTAATCTTTAAAGCTTTTTCTAGAAGGGTTTCTAGAGAGTAGAATAGAGAGGGGATCTCTGGTTCTAGATCTTTTGAAAGTCTATAGGGTATAGATTTTGAATTTTACCTAGGAAGGTAAAAGAGATCATTGTAAGCTTGTAAAAAACTTATATTTGTTAAAGTGGAACTCTGACCAAGATTTGGTTAGAAGAAAACTGGATGTAACCTTCGGGGTTGAGAAGTATAAATCTTGTGTGATTTAATATTTTCTGTTTATGTTCATAATATTCTTGAAGTATTAATTTTGTTCATATCACAATATTGGTCACAACACAAGAGAGATTTGATTGGTGAAGAAAAAATGTTTTCTTTGTTGTTTTAAAAGATACGATCCTTCTTGAAAGTCTTCCACTGTTACATTTTCGAAAGGAAATTTTTTAAAACTTTGAGGAAAAACCAATTCACCCCCTCCCCCCTCTTGGTTATTTGCATAAGTGTTCATTATATTTTCATTGTGCAATTTTTTCCAATGAAGGGAGGAATGACAATTATTCACAATGAGAAAAATGAGATTATTCCTACAAGAACAATCATTGGCTGAAGAATGTGCATTCATTATAGAAACCTCAACAAGGCAACAATGAAGGATCAATTTCCATTGCCATTTATGGACCGAATGTTAGAAAGATTGGTTGGTCAAGCCTTTTATTGCTTTTTGGTTAGCTATTCCGACTATAACCAAATCATTGTTGACCCTAAAGACTAGGAAAAAACAACCTTTACATGCCCCTATGGTGTCTTTTCTTACAAGAAAAAGTCATCCGGGTTGTGCAATGCCCATGTTACCTTTCAAAGGTGTATGCTGACTATTTTGTCATATTTGATGGAGAAATGCATTGAAGTTTTAATGGATGACTTCTCTATCTTTGGAAAATCATTTGACATATGTCTATCTAATTTGGAGACCGTGTTAAAGAGATGTGCTGAAACAAATTAGACACTCATTATGGAGAAATGCCATTTTATGGGGACTGAAGGAATTATACTTGTAACGCCTCAATTTACCATCTTGTTATTATTGAGTTTTAATGAAAATTCTTTTCAATTTACTTAAAAGCACTCAACTGAATATAACAAAATTTTGCCAATAAATTTCGTTACTGAGTAACATTTGTAAATCTAAAGTAATATATAATAAGATTACAAACTGACACTGGTTCTATTACATAGTACAACTAATTCAAAACACTTTGTAACAAAAGAATACATCTTCAAACATATCATCTTCAAACAATATCCTCTTCTTGTAAACAGCTAGTGGTCTCTCTTTGTTGTTTATTTGCTCGCTCGAATAAAATTTAGGTCATAGCAGGTGTCAACCACAGACACAAAATACAGGGTAAGTTTATGATAAACATAATTTAAGCAACAGAATATACTCAATATGCAGATATTCATAACAACATCCTCAAAGATGCATGATTCTCTTAGACTCTTATCTTGATGCATAATTCTCTTAAATTCTTATTATTTGGTACCAACTGTCAAGATAGCCCCATCCCAGTGGTCCAGAACTGATCCGACCAGTCAGGGTCTCTTGGTGTTGCACAGGTTCTCACCCACACTTCATGTGATCATCATGGGTGGTGTGATTCCTCACCGCAAGAGTCACCCCCCAGCTCAGACTTCTCTTGTCTGAACGCACAGACTCAGTCCTTGTAACTATCTAACACACCTCCGCTCTAAGGCACACCTCCACTCTGAGGCAACTCTTATACACACCTCTACTCTGAGGCAACTCTTATGCACATGAGACACATGAATCTGATTCACTTAATGCATAACTCTTTTCATTTTATCAACTCATTTATTTTCAACATCAGTCTTCAATAACTGGCTCATATACTTTACTCAGAAATTAAACATAAATCAAGTATAGAACTTAGCTTGATACTCATGTACAGAAACTTAACAGATCATTCATGTACAGAGATTCATAGAAACACTCAACAACACATAAAACTTTATTCAAGCACTCAATCATGTAACTATAACTCAAGTCCAACAATTTCTCAGATACAATTCATACTACACATAACTTCAAGCATTTATTTAAACACAAACAACACTTAAACTATCTTTATCATAAAACTTCCCTATACATACCTTATAACCTCTTAATAAGCTTGTCTTTCTCTTCCTAAAAGTGCTAGCTTTACACGTGATTCTTCAAGGGGAATGGAGTCTCTTTATGGTTTTGAAAAGGAAGGATAAAATGAAATGAAAGAGATAAGAGGAGAGTAGTTCACGCAACTTGTAACACCCCGTAGGCCTCCGACGTGTTATCATTAATAATATCAGAATAGCGTATAAAACATAAATTAATTAACTCAGCGGAAGCATAGAGTCGTTTTCTTGATACATTATGTATGGAATCATAAATATAAAGCATCTCACACACAGAACATACATCTATCACGCCCCTGCCGATCCAGTTTCTCATACATACATCATAAAGACAGATAACTACAAGGCTTAGGCAGTTTATCAAATATGCACAGATATGCTCAGGGAAAGTCTCATATCATAACACATAATAGTTCTGTACAGACATATACCTCAGAGTCCACACCACACATCCCGTGGTGATACAAAAGAATATCAACCCTCCATGAAGGTATACAGAACTATACATCAAAATAAAATCAAAAATAGAGCCTCAAGCTCTCCATGCCTTTTCCCAGTCAAGCAGCCTAGTCTCTGCTGGGCCTCATGCCCTGAGACTGGTCTTCTCTTCTAGTAAGGTCACCTGAAATCATAGGAAACCCCCACACGGGGTGAGATAACATATCTCAGTAAGCTCAGGGTCCCTGGGAACTCATTCCCACCCTGGCTCACAGATTCACAACACACACATATCAGGCAAACATATCATACATGGCCCACTGGCCTGGCCCTCTGACCTCATCATATCAAATCAACAACATAGTATCATCACATGACAGGTGGCAGAGCTCCTCAATGCCTGGCGGAGCTCCTCAACGCCCTGACGGAGCTCCTCAACGTCAGTACCTATCATGATGTGGCAGAGCTCCTCAATGCCACGGGCGGAGCTCCTCAACGCCCAGAGTACACGACGGAGCTCCTCAACGCCAGTATTTTATCTATTGGCCAACAGATATCTCAAGCACAGCACAATATCAAATGCAGATGCATAATCTCAATACAACAATGTCACAGCCAATGCATGCATCATGAATCATGACCACCACTCCCTAGGAGTGTGGTGTGCAACCAAAGCGGGAATTCATTCCCCAGAACACTGAACTTACCTGGAACAATATCACTCTGTGGTCTGGTCCCTGCTCTGTGGCTCCCGCCACCAATGACCTCAGAATCAACGCCTATACAAGGCATATACAGTTCCATATCAATATCAAGACCACAGGCATCAATCACACATCAAACATGGCATAAATCCCCTATCCTAGGGTTCAGACAAGTCTAGCCCCTCATTAGGCTTCTCTCAGACCATTCAAGGTCCATCTGGGCTGAGTACCAACATAAGAATCAATGTAAGTTCAATGCCTCATAAACATGGCATGACCTCTCATCAGCCTCAGATAGAGAATATCACTGGAATGGTTCAAGCCTCGCCCAAGGCTCCATCCCATTAGCCATACAGGCTCAATACAACTTATACAAGGCTCTGGCATATCAGATGACAAGCATAAGTGACCATTACACAGGTCACACAGGCAACACAGCCAAAACTCAAAGTCATCAGAATCAAAAATTGAAAGCTATTCCTTCATCTATTCATCGTCCTAAACAAGTTTCTCAACTAGACCTTGGGCTAGTTCTAGCCCCATATCAATGTGGGTCACAAAACTCCTAAAACCTCAAAATCACAGAGACCCAAGAGAACTTGAATTTCTTACCTCAGAAGCGACTAAGGAGACCTCAGGACAGCTACCTCGAGCTCTAGTGTCCGTCTCCCGCTTTAAGTCTAGACCACTCCTCAAGTTCTCTGAGGTTTCTACTTGAGAATTCAAACTCTCACTCCCAAGGGGTTTTCAAGAAAACAAGTGAAGGATTTCAGCTTTCTAATCGGTTCTAACAAGGTTATAGGTCTCAAGAAGGTATTTAGGCCAGTATATAAGGGCCTAGAAAGCTTGGTTCAGCCATTAATGGAGGTTTGGCACAGGGGGAAGAAGGGAATCATTTTTCCTTCCCCATTTTCGCGCTGTTCCTCTTATATAATAGACCTGCCCGCGATTCCACGCGACCCGCGCCACCTCCCGCGCGATCAGCGCCACAATGGCGGTGAACTGGCGCTGCCAGAGCCATCCCCGCGCTAACCGCGTGAACCTTTCGAGACCTTTGGCGCTACCCGCGCCATACTGGCGCCATCCGCGCCATCCTTCTCGGCCTTGTCACGCTATTGGCGCCATAGTTCACGCTAATAGCGTGAGTAGGCCGCATCAAAATAGCTATCCAGGCACTTTCTGGCGCGATCCACGTGGTATTGGCGCTATCAGTGCCACAGCCACTATGCCTGGCGCGATCCGCGCCACACCCTTAAAAGGGTTTTTCTGATGCGAATCCCCGCGCGGTCGCACGGGGTTAGGCATCGAGAATGAGGGTCCTTACACAACTCCACTCTGAGGCTCTTATGCACATGAGACACATGAATCTGATTCACTTATGCATAAATCTTTTCATTTTATCAACTCCTATTTGTTTTCAACCTCAGTCTTCAATCACTGTCTCATATACTTTACTCATAAATTAAACATAAATCAAGTATAGAACTCAACTTGATACTCATATACAGAAACTCAACATATCATTCATGTACAAAGATTCATAGAAACACTCAACAACGCATAAAACTTTATTCAAGCACTCAATCATGTAACTAAAACTCAAGTCCAACAATTTCTCAGATACAATTCATACTACACATAACTTCAAGCATTTATTTAAACACAAACAACACTTAAACTATGTTTATCATAAAACTTCCCTATACATACCTTAAAACCTCTTAATAAACTTGTCTTTCTCTTCCTAAAGGTGCTAGCTTTAGACGTGATTCTTCAAGGGGAATGGAGTCTCTTTAAGCTTTAGAAAAGGAAGGATAAAATGAAATGAAAGATATAAGAGGAGAGTAGTTCACGTGGAATAGGTGGAAGAATGGAGTCTTGAATGTGACTTCCACTTAAGGCCTGAGGCAATTGTTATACACACCTCCACTCTAAGACAACTCTTATGCACATGAGACACATGAATCTGATTCACTTAATGCATAAATCTTTTCATTTTATCAACTCATATTTGTTTTCAACATTAGTCTTCAATCACTGGCTCATATACTTTACTTAGAAATTCAACATAAATCAAGTATAGAACTCAGCTTGATACTCATATACAGAAACTCAACATATCATTCATGTGCAGAGATTCATAGAAACACTCAACAACACATAAAACTTTATTCAAGCACTCAATCATGTAACTATAACTCAAGTCCAACAATTTCTCAGATACAATTCATACTACACATAACTTCAAGCATTTATTTAAACACAAACAACACTTAAACTATCTTTATCATAAAACTTCCCTATACATACCTTGTAACCTCTTAATAAGCTTGTCTTTCTCTTCCTAAAGGTGCTAGCTTTACATGTGATTCTTCAAGGGGAATGGAGTCTCTTTATGCTTTTGAAAAGGAAGCATAAAATGAAATGAAAGAGATAAGAGGAGTGTAGTTCACGTGGAATAGAGTGGAAGAATGGAGTCTTGAATGTGACTTCCACTTAAGGCCTGAGGCAACTGTTATACACACCTCCACTCTGAGGCAACTCTTATGCACATGAGACACATGAATCTAATTCACTTAATGCATAAATCTTTTCATTTTATCAACTCATATTTATTTTCAACATCAGTCTTCAATCACTGGCTCATATACTTTACTCAGAAATTCAACATAAATCAAGTATAGAACTCAGCTTGATACTCATATACAGAAACTCAACATATCATTCATGTGCAGAGATTCATAGAAACACTCAACAACACACAAAACTTTATTCAAGCACTCAATCATGTAACTATAACTCAAGTCCAACAATTTCTCAGATACAATTCATACTACACATAACTTCAAGCATTTATTTAAACACAAACAACACTTAAACTATCTTTATCATAAAACTTCCCTATATATACCTTATAACCTCTTAATAAGCTTGTCTTTCTCTTCCTAAAGGTGCTAGCTTTACACGTGATTCTTCAAGGGGAATGGAGTCTCTTTATGCTTTTGAAAAGGAAGCATAAAATGAAATGAAAGAGATAAGAGGAGTGTAGTTCACGTGGAATAGAGTGGAAGAATGGAGTCTTGAATGTGACTTCCACTTAAGGCCTTCCTCCCTTTATATAGAGTTTGGAAAATAATAAAATATTCAAGGACATTTCTACCCTTTCTAGCTAGTTACTCTCATTTGGTTCCATCATAACTTAGTTTCTTCTTATTCCATACCATCCTAACTAAAATCATAATTAATCTTTTAAATATCTTTTACATTATGCAAAAATCTCCTAAGTCATGATGCCTTCTTTACAAGTGTCCCTCCACTTGTCTAAGTCATGAAGCTTCTCCTTCTTTCTCCATTTTCACGTGGCCTACAAGGAAGGAATAGAAGATTTTCTTCCTTTCATGTTATCTTGTGTAAATATTTTGTAAAGCATGATGACTTCTTAGCCCTTTTTCTTCTCTTCTTTGTAACATCCTTCCAATTACTATATTATGCCTAGGTCACAATACGTAATTAGAAGATGTTAACTTTTCTAACGTAAAATTCTTAACCAAAATTGATTAAGAAAAACTTATCTCAATATTAGAAAATTACGCTTATATTGAGCCTGTAAAGACTTTTTGGTCTCTTTAATAAATTACAACTTAGTAATAACTTGTAAATAATATTTCCTACAATAATAGTAATGTCCATATATTATAAAGCATATAACAAAATACTACAAGTCCAAAACATTAAAAGAAATCTTCCAACTTGTCCTCACTTTGTAGCTCCTCCTTTTGATTTACTTGTCTGGAATGACACGAGAACATACTAAAATAGTGAGAATTCCAAAGAATTCCCAGTAGGTGAAAATTTGCTTATCATATAGTGTCATCGTCATCATTCCAGCTACTTCGGTTTATTAAAAAAAACATGTGAACAATTATAGTTGATTTTTAATTTCATAAACATATAACCCGAAGTAGATTCATTTTATTCACAAACACTTAAAAATAAGGTTATACTTCATCATTAATGCAAGCATCATTTTCAATCATGTCAATGCATAGCTTACCTTTGTTAATTTTCCTCTTTAATACCCTAAACTAGACAATGAGCTCATTACTAGACTTAGGTTGCTCCCGCAGGGTCGTGCTCAGCTCAACTGTATCACCCTTTGGGGTCCCATAGGGTCATGCTCAGCTTAACTGTATCACCCTTGGGTCAATATGTCTTTCCCGCATGGTCGTGCTCCGCTTAACCGTATCACCCGATGAGTACCATTAGGGTCGTGCTCAGCTTAACTGTATCACCATTCATGTATTATCTTTCTTTAGTCTTTCAGGGTCGTGCTCGGCTTAACCGTATCACCCTTTGGGCACCATCAGGGTCGTGCTCGGCTTAACTGTATCACCCGTTGGGTACCATCAGGGTCGTGCTCAGCTTAACTGTATCACCCTACAAGTATTATCTTTCTTTAGTCTTTCCTTCAAGGTCGTGCTCGGCTTAACCGTATCACCCTTTGTAACACCCTGAAATTTCAATAACTGCAAATATATGTTATATGAATTATTCTTGATGTAAATATTAGATTATGAGAAATTTAGCTGGTTTGTATTTGAATTAATTGGGTGAAATATCAATTAGAAACATTAAGGAAATGTTTGAAGAGAAATGACCATATTACCCTTTCCTTAAATCAGAAATTACAGAAATGCCCTTAAGGTGAAAATGACGAAAATGCCCCTAGATATTTTAGTGAGATATTTTCATGTAAAAATTACATAAATGCCCTTGGATATTTTGGAAATGACAAGAATACCCTTAGATATTTTGGCTAGATATTTTATGGTGGAAATGACAATTATGCCCTAGGATGAATGATGAAATTATCATAATGTCCTTTAGGCCAGAAATGACCAGATATCCTTAGAGATTTTGTGAGAACTTGATGAAATTACAGAATACTCTTGACTGGCAGAATATCAAAATAGTTTGTGACAAGAAACTCTAGAATAGAATTTCTATGAATTTAATAAGATAATGACTTTGAAATTGTATTCAGAAGGATTCAGGAATCAGAAGAATATAGAAAAATGATAGATAAAATTTATGGAATTTTCTCTTAATTGTAGGATGAATATATTTATTTAATAAAATAGTTTAGTAATTTTGATAGTCAAAAGTAATATGGACCAATTAGAATTAAGATAAAAGCAGTCTTGTAAGTAAAGTTTGTGTAACACTCTGTATAGACTACTTGTGAGCTATTTATACTGTAACTGAAGTCAGTTTCTGGAAAACTCTAGAGTTTCATTATTTAATATTATCCTTTAGGTAGAAGAGTTCGAATTGAACTTGAACTCCTCCTATGTATGCCATGTGTAAAGCTAAGTTCAAATTGAATTTTACTTCTTCCTATAAAAGGCCATATGTGAAGTTATCTTTAAATTGAATTCTTCTTCCTCATGAAAGGTGACATGTGGATACAAGGAGAATCATATAATTTTCTTCTTTTTAAGAAAAATATCTTAAGCTTCATAAATTAAAATGATAAGACACAATCATGAAGGCTTAAGAAATATCTAGCCACTTGTAACTCACTATTAATGTAGAAATGAGAAAGCTATCATATATGTGCACAAAATGAGAAGAAAAATCTTCTCTTGATCCCTTGATAAATCACGTGAAGGAGGAGGAAGAATGGGGAAGTTTCATGGCTTGAAGACAAGTGGAAGGACACTTGAAAGCAAGGTGTATGTCTTGAAGGATATGGATACAAAGTAACATGAAATGAAGCAAAATTCTCTCCCTTTCCCTAGAATCCATGTGAAGCTTGGAGAATCATGGGGAAGCTTCATGATTTGAGGCACTTGGAAGGAAAAGAGGAAGAAGCTTCATGAATTGGACAAGTGTAAGGACACTTGTAAAGTGGTGGCCAAGTGTAAAGGTAGGTCATTATGGCTTATGAGATTTTTTCTATAAAGTAAAAAGATAATAATGAATCTAGTTAAAATCTAAAGGAATAAGAAGAAAATAAGTTAGGATATAATGGAACAAGGAGAAACTAAGTTAGAATGGAAGTAAATGAAGGAAACTAGTTAAGAAGGGCAAAAATGTCCTTGAATATTAAATCATTTCCTAAACATTATATAAAGGGGGGAGGGGGACCTAAATGCAAGTCATTTTCAAAACCACTCATTTTCTACAAAAGCCACACATGAACTACTCTCCATCTCCCTTTCATTTCACTTTCATCTTCTTCTTTTCAAAGCTTAAATCAAATAGGAAATACCCCACCATTTTAGAGAAATCACTTGAAGAAGAATTAGCTAGGAGGAAGTAAACAAGCTTAGAAAAAAGGTTATAAGGTACGTATGGGGAAGTTTTATGGTAAAGATAACTTAAGTGTTACTTGTGTTGAATAAGTATGTATAGGAAAGCTTTATGATAAAGATAGTTTAAGTGTTGTTTGTGTTTAAATAATTGTTTGAAGTTCAAGTGTTGTTGAGTGTTTCTATGAATATCTATGAAGTTCATGTGTTGCTAAGTGTTCTATGAATCTCTATGGACTTCATGTGTTTCTATGAATCTCTATAAAGTTTATGTGTTGCTAAGTGTTTCTATGAATCTCTGTACATGAATAATATGTTGTGTTTCTGTACATGAGAAATAAACTGAGTTCTGTACTTGATTGATGTTGAGTTTCTAAATAAAGCACATGAAACAATAGTTGAAAAAGAGACGTTGAAATGATTTGGTAAGATAAATGAATAAGTGAAACCATCTCATGTGTATCATAAGAAGTGTGTCAAATAGTAAGACCACTAGGATGGGACTATCTTGACAGTTAAATAATGAAACCACTGAGATGGAGCTATTTTGACAATTGATACTACATGTTGATGTGTCTCATATGAAAAGAGTTATGCAATAAATGAATCAATTTCATGTGTCTCATATGCATATGCCCGGCGGGGGTTAGTCCGCATTATTTGCCTCAAGAGGAGGTGTGTCAGATAGCTAAACTGAGTCCGTGCGTTCAGACAAAAGGAGCCTGAGCTGGGGGTGATTGGCAGTGAGGACCACGCCACCCATGATGATCACATGAAGTGTGGGTGACCTTCCTATTGCAACACTGTAGTACCCTGACTGATCGGATAAGTTCTGTGCCACTGGGATGGGGCTATCTTGACTGTTGGTACCACATGATAAGAGTTTAAAGAGAAACACGCATCATGATAAAAAAGAGAATCATGCATCATATAATTTTTGAGGATGTTGTTATGACTATCTGTATATTGAATGTATTATGTTACTTAAATTATGTTTATCATGAACTTACCCTATATTTTGTGTCTGTGATTGACACCTGCTATGACCTCGATTTTATTCGGGCGAGCAGACGAACAACAGAGAAATAGATTGTCAAGAAGTTTTGTTTGAAGATGTGTTATTTGAAGATGTTATGCTTGAGGATGTATTCAGTTGAGATAGAATGTTTTAGTTATTTGTATCATGTAAAAGAATCGAAATTAGTTTGTACTCTTATTTTACATTACATCAGTGTAGTAAATATTAATCAGTAATGAAGATCTTTTTGAATATCAGTTATTAGTAAATTTGGTTTGGTAATTTTAAGCAAGTTGAAAGAATTTTCATCAAAAATCAATAAAATACAAGATGGTAATTCAAGGCGTTACACCCTTCAGGTCTTATCTTTTTATCTTTCTTAATGCACATGAAATGCTCAATGACATGCAAAGCTACATAACTCATGTCATACAATTATGCCACAAAACATCAAGATTTCATCATCACAAAAGAAAATCATAACAAAGAACATCATGACAACAAGATTTCTTACTACATATGATTCGGTTCTTCCTATAATCTATACTCATCTAATAGCCATTAAATCCCTATCTTTTAGTATGTTAAACTAGACTTACTAAGCTTTATAAAAAGGTATCACATGCCTCAATTGGAGTTATAAAACTCTAAATATAATATTTTACAAATAGAACTTCAAATCTGCCAGCAGTCTCAAAATTCCACGCTAACATCTCCTAGTGTTTTCACGATTTCAAGCAGTAAACAATGTATTTTTAGATGAAATTTTTATATGTTATATTTGACATTTAGATCTTTAATCCCATATATCATACACCTAATTTGAATAAGAAATGAGAGAGAAATAGTTTTTTCAGAACAAATGGTAGAAGTTGTTTGAGTGTGGACAGTTTCGGACAGCCTGAGATAAAATAATTTATGGGCATGATTCACTACTTAGTTTGGTCCCATATTTTAGGATAACATAGAGGACATCCTAATATTTAAAATGAGTGGTCAAACATCTAATTTAGTTAAGTATAGAGGGAGATATGAAAATTTCAAAACAGTCCAAAATTCAGCTTACAGCCATACGAGTTATCTCAAGAATCAAATGATAAATGAAACTAACTTTCACCTACCTCAAACAAGTTTGCTTCCAATTCCTCCAAGTATTTGGCTGCACCTTAAGGTCTTGAAAGAATGAAAGGCTTGTCTAATATTTGATGCTATAGAAAGGAAAGGATGAAAATGAAATGAAAGAGATGAGAGATTCACGTGAAGGTGTAGAAGGATGAAGTCTTGAGAATGACTTCCACTTAAGGCCTCCCTTCTCCCCTTTATATAGTAGTTGGAAAATAATTTTAATATTCAAGGACATAATTGCCCTTCTTAGCTTAGTTTCATTCATTTAGTTCCATCCTAACTTAGTTTTTTTCCATCCCATTATATTCTAACTAGCTTCATTATTATTCTTTTACTTTATACAATAAAAATCTTCTATGTTATTATGTTGCTTACAAGTGTCCTACCACTTGTCTTCATCATAAGGCTTTTCTTTACAAGTGTCCTACTTACTTGGCATGTTCATGAAGTTTCTCTCTTCTTCTATCTTATTCACGTGGACAACAAAGAAGGAGGAGAGAATTTACTTTCTTTCATGTTACTTTGTATAAATAATTCCCAACCATGATGGCTTCTTATCCCTTCATCAATAGTGGCTTACAAGTGACTAGATGTTTCTTAAGCCTTCATAATTGTATCTTATCATTTTAATTTATGAAGCTTAAGATATTTTTCTATTTATTATGTTCTCATTTTCTTAAAGAGAAGAAAATTATGTGGTTTTCCTTGTATCCACATGTCATCTTTTATGAAGAAGAAGAATTCAATTTAAAGATAGGTTCATACATGGCATTCCTTAAAAGGAAGTAAAGTTCAATTTGAACTCTTCTACCTAAAGATAATATTGAATAATAGAATTCTAGAGTTTTCTAGAAACTGACTTCAATTACAGTAGAAATTGTCCACAAGTAGTCTATACAGAGTGCCATACAAGATTGTTCTTATCTTAATTTTGATTTTTCCATACTACTTTTGACCATCAAAATTACTAAACCATTTTACTAAATAAGTCTATTCATCCTATAATTAAGAGAAAATTCCTCAGATCCTACTTATCATTTTTCCATATTTTTCTAATGCTTGAATTCTTCTGAATAAAGTTTCAAAGTTATTACCTTATAAAATTCATAGAAATTCTATTCTAAGGTTTTTTGTCACAAAAGTATTTTGGTAATTTTGTCATCCAAGGGTACTTTGTAATTTCATCAAGCTTTCACAAAATATCTAAGGGTGTCTTGGTAGTTTGTCACTCACTCCAGGGGTATTATTGTAATTTCCACTTCAAAATATCTAATCAAAATATCCAAGGGCATTTTGGTAATTTGCCACTTACTTCAGGGGCATTTTTGTAATTTCCACCTCAAGGGTGATATGGTAATTCTCATATCAAGGGAAAGGGTAATATGGTCATTCTCGTTTAAGCATTTTTGTAATTTCTCTTTTTTTTTTATCTCTAACTAACATTTAAATTTTTGGGATGTTACATTCTTCATGTGTATTCTCTTTAGCCAAGGGTAAGATTTTTATCTTCTTTTCCTTTTTCTATATCATGTTTTATTTTTCTTAAAGAGAAGAAAATTGTGTGGTTCTCCTTGTGTCCATATGTCACCTTTCATGAATAAGAAGAATTCAATTCCAACATGACTTCACACATGGCATTCCTTAAGAGGAAGTAAAGTTCAATTTGAACTCTTCTACCTAAAGGATATTATTAAATAATAGAACTCTAGAGTTTTCTGGAAACTAACTTCAATTATAGTATAAATTGTTCACAAGCAGTCTATACAGAGTGCTACACAGACCTTACATACAAGAGTGCTCTTATATTAATTTTGATTGGTCTGTTCTGCTTCTAACCATCAAAATTACTAAACCATCTTATTGAATAAGTCTATTCATCCTACAATTAAGAGAAAATTCCATAGATTCTATTTATCATTTTTCCATATTTTTCTGATGCTTGAATTCTCCTGAATAAAATTTCAAAGTTATTACCGTATGAAATTCATAGAAATCCTATTCTGAGACTTCTTGTCACAAAGTATTTTGGTAATTTACCATCCAAGGGTACTCTCTGTAATTTCATCAAGATTTCACAAAATATCTAAGGGTGTCTTGGTAATTTTAGCCTCAAGGGTACTATGGTAATTTGTCAATCACCTTAGGGGTACGATTGTAATTTCACTACAAAATATCTCAACAAAATATCTAAGGGTATTGTGTAATTCTAGCTCAAGGGTGTATTTGTAACTTCCACTTAAAAATATCTAACCAAAAAATATCCAAGGGCATTATCGTCATTTTCACCTCATGGGCATTTTTGTAATTTCTGCTTCAAAGAAAGGGTAATATGGTCATTTCTCTTCAAACATTTTTGTAATATCTCTAATTAATATTTCACCTAAATAATTTAAATATAGACCAATCAAATCTCACATAACCTAACATTCACATCAAATAGTTGTGTAAGAAATATTTTGACCATACATTTGCAGTTATTGAAATTTCAGGGTGTTACAATACTTGGTCACAAAATATTAGCGAAAGGAATTGAAGTAGACACTACCAAAGTAGATGTCATGAGAAACATCCACCACCAAATGTGAAAGGAATTCGAAACTTCCTTGGACATGCTAGTTTTTACAGGCATTTTAACAAAGGATTTTTCAAAGATTGCAAAACCATTGAGCAACTTGTTGGAGTTAGCCTAGTGGACAATCCATTTCATACTATATTTTGTTAGATACAGGGGGAGCTTGAAAAAGATCAAGATGATGAGGCTATTTGTCTTAGACATATTTTAGCTTTTTACATGTCATTCAATTGAATGCATATGTAATTTGTTAGTTGTTTAAGAGCTTCATCCTATGATCCCTTGCATTGCATAAACATCATTCATTGGCATGCATACATGGTTTTTATCAAGTCGCATGATTTGTGAAAAAACTTAAGGTTTTCATGTTTGCATAAGATTCCAAGTACTCATGGTTAAGTTTTGGAAAAATCACTTTTTACACTGACTTAATCGATTACCAGAATATAGTAAATTGTTACTTAAGCCATGAAGAACTAATCAATCGATCACAAGGTAATGGTAATCGATTACATTGTACAAAACACATAATAATTCTTCTTGTGGTAATCGATTACCATTTAATCATAATCGATTGCATTAGCACGTTTTTGAAGCTAGATTGTCTGTGGTAATCGATTACATAGCGGTTTAATTGATTACTTTGCTCATGTATCTTTTCCAAAAAGAACAAAGAACACTTCAATCGATTAAATATGATATTAATCAATTACTTAAGTGAGAATAATCGATTGCATGGATGATTTAATAAATTACATTCAGTTGAAACAGTTTTCTATAAAAAGTTGTTGGGTCTTTTTCATTTAAACAGAAACATAACAATTTGAAATTCTCATTGTTTTTCAGAAGGCTTCTGAATTAAGAGAAGATACACCCGAGTCTCAAAGCTCTTGTCCCATAATTCAAGATCTTCATGCATCATTGATAGAATTCTTTTTTGACAAGATTTCAAAGGAGTATCTTGGAGAGCTTGGTCTGAAACTTGCTTTCTTTCAACCTGATTCCAGATTGGTAAACACATGCATTTTCATTCTTTGGATCATAAGGTTATATCTCTTCTCTAAACTCTGGTTTTAATTCATTGTTACATTTCAACTTGTTAGTTGCTATTACAAAAGGGTTCTTTAAGCTTATCTAGAGTAGGGTTCTCCAGAGGGAAGAGTAGAGAAGGGTTTCTCTATGTCTTGATCATTAGAAATCTAAAGGGTGTTTATATTTCAGTTCTTTATGTAAGGTTGATAAAGGGTGATCTTTTGTAATCTTGTAAAGAACAAATTTTTGTTAATAGTGGAACTCAAGCCAAGGTTTGGTTAGAAGAAACTAGATGTAGCTTCTCTTGTTGAGGATGAACCAATAGTTCTTAGTGTTCTTTTAATATCTTCTTGTTGTCATTGATTGCTAATCTTTTGGTTAATCTTTTCAAGATCAACAGATAAACATTTTCTGGTATTGCTTTTTGTGAAGGGTGAGTCTTGATTACTGAAAGTTTTTCTTTAAAGGGTGTCCTTGTGATACGATTCTAAATTCGTTGCTTGTTTCAAAGAAATTTTTAAAGACCCTATTTTAACCAATTCACCCCCCCCCTCTTGGTTAATTTTGTGTGTTCATATTGTTTTCATATTTATGTCATGATTTTGGTTTATATATGTTATATATAAATGAGGCATATAAATTATTATGTCATTAGTTTTAGAGTGTAATAATGTCCTTAGAATAGGCTATTCGTTCAATGGAAAATCAAGTGGGACTTGATTGTGAGATTCATTGAACAATGAATTGCTATTCTAAATGCATCTGTAGTCAAGTATAATTGTTGGCTAGGGTGACAATAATGCATGGAGGCTATTGTGTGAGTAGACTAATGACCACGTCTCACTTGGGTATCGAGAAATCGATGATCAAACTTAACGAGGATGACACTCTTATGCCTTGTGATTGATCGAGATATTTGGACGAAGGGACAAAGGCTACACAATAGAAATGGTTGTTGTAAGGTTTAAATCGAATCACTAGTTTTTCTCAGGGATTAGGTGGCAGCGATGCATCGTTATATGTCAATCACTATCTAAAATATTACAAGATAATATTATTAGCAGTCTAGTGGGAGCCCATAGGGTCACACACATAGAGTAATCAATTGGAGCAAGTGAATAAATTAAATGTGATTTAATTTAGCGCATAGGTAACTAATAAAATAAGATTTAATTAATTAAAATATATTAATTAAATACGATGCAATCTAATAAGATAATTAATTATATATAATGTGATTATATGTACGTGTGTGTATATATATATATATATATATATGAGAGGTGAAAGTAATGCACTACATGGAATGTCTAATTCACTACTACTGAGAGAAAAGTGTCACACCAAATCCCTATGTGTCTACCATCGGCTAGCACTTAGATCCCACTTTGATCATTACTCGCGTGGACTAAGTAAAGGCATTGTACTTTCGATGTTTTGTGATCAAGAACAACCCATTCTTTGAAAGCACGCTACAAGAGGTACATGCTAATCCCTTAGTGATACACGTGTAATGTTTGGTCCATGGGATGGGGTTTACTTTCCACTCATGGTCTCTTAGAAAATTTTTCAAATATTGACCATGAAACCCCAACACAACTTGCTCAATAAAGAAACACAATTTAAATTTGATGAAGACTACCTTTATGCTTTTAATTTTTTAAAATCCAGTTTAAGTTTTGCCCCCATACTCACTACACCTGATTGGAAAATTATTTTGAACTTATGTATGATACAAGTGATTATGTAATAAGGGTTGTCCATGGACAACAGAAGGACAAAGTTTTTCATTCCATACACTATGCTAGCAAGGTGCTCAATGAACATCAATTAAATTATGCAACAAGTGAAAAAGAGTTGTTGGCCATAGTGTATGCTTTGGAAAAAATTTGTTCTTACCTAATTGGTTCTAAAGTGGTTGCATATACTGATCATGATGTCATTAAATATTTGCTCACTAAACCTGACTCTAAACCTAGAATCATTAGATGGGTTCTGTTTTGATCTTGAAATCAAGGACAAGAAAGGAAGTGAGAATCAAGTAGCTAATCATTTATCAAGGCTCATTAATAAGGAAGTGACCACACTAGAGAAACAAATTCTAGAGGAGTTCCCTGATGAGAAGTTACTTATGATGCAAGAAAGATCTTGGTTTGCAGATTTAGAAAATTTTAAGGCTAGTGGAAATTATCTTAGAGGATATAACATGGCACAAAAATGAGAAGTTCTTTTGGGATTCTAATCACTATTTGTGGGACGATCCTTACCTATTTAAAATTGGAGCTGACAACTTACTAAGGAGATGTGTGGGCAGAGAAGAAGCACAAAGCATTTAATGGCACTATCGCAACTCCCCATATATAGGACATTACAATCGAGAGAACTGCTGCAAAAGTCCTTCAATTTGGTTTTTTCTGGCAAACTATATCAAGCATGCCTATCAGCATGTTCAAAAATTGTGACAAATGTTAAAGAATTAGGAGAATATCAAGAAGGAATGAAATGCCACTACAAAACATTCTTGAAGTGAAGGATTTTGATTGTTGGGCTATAGACTTTGCTGGTCCCCTACCTTCATCCTTTTCAAATGAGTATATTGTGGTGGTTGTTGACTATGTTTCCAACTGGGTGGAAGCCATTGCTTGTCCTTAAAGAGATTCCAAAATTGTTATCTAATTCCTCAAAAAGAATATTTTCTCTCAGTTTGGTGTTCCTAGAGTGCTAATTAATGATGGAGGCTCCCACTTCTGCAATGCTCAATTGACTGATAAGTGCCATATTTCAGTTAAATTTATGTTTCAAATAATGGCACTTATCTTTTGATTTCATTAACTTGGCTTATAAATTTCCCTAAACCTAGTTAAAAAGCACCTAGTATTTGTTTTAAAGTTGTTTTGGATGATTAATCCAATCATGTTTTGTGTTTGATAGATTTCGTAGATTTTTGAAGCTTCCGAATAAACAAAACAAGCAAAGAAGGCTTATATAGCAAGTATGGAAGGTGCAACAAGCATTTCAGGCCTAGAAACTGACATGGCCCAAAGCTTTCTTCAACATTAAGACTTTAACTCGCCCAGACGACCAACCATAGTGTATTTTACTGGCTCGGGCGAGCTATAAGTTCCAAAAGATATGTTAAGCTGGCCCAGGCGACCAAAACATGAAGAAAATGGTGGCCTGGACGAGTGAAGCTGGCAGGAGGCAAAAACCTATAAATAGGCCACGAAAATGGAGAGGAAAACATGTTTTGAGACTTCCTTTCTTGCCTTTGCTTATTCTTTTGCTTAGGAAACTTAAATATTAGTAAGTAGGTAGGTTAGGAAAGTGACAGAAGTGAGGATTAGTGTGAAGACTCTGCCGGAGAGAAGCGAGGATGGGAATGTTCAGCAACTCTTTCCGAGAGGAGGTTCTCTCCATGCTTGGCTAGCTTCTTAGAGGTTGGATGTAATCTTCTTAACCCTATACTTCTTTTAATATTCACGCATGAATCGTTCTATTTCTTATTGGTAGTTTCATTCTGCGCTTAATGCTTGATCCTACTTGATCACTAGTATCACGAACTTAAATCCTAAGTGAGACTGGAAAGTAATCTTAGGGTTTTGAACTGAATGAAGTTACTCATTACGTTACGTTGCTAGGAATAAGGCATAACGTCTTTATTGCATAAAGGCACGCGATTATAGTTCTTAACGCTGGGGTATTTACTTAAATATGCGAGGGATCGATATGCGGTAAAATATCCTTAGAACTTGAATGCGAGGGATCGATTGAAGGTAACCTAGTGTGAATCAATAAAGAATAAGACGATGATTTATGTATGGTAAATATTAATTGAATATAGAACGTTAAGAATGATGAAATCCAATCCCGCTTTCTCATAAAATATATTTTCATTTCCGTTAAGTTTAGATATTTTACTTTACCTGCATCAACAAATGAAATATCGCTCGACCTACTTGTACATAACTATTCAACTATTTAATTCTATTTGGATTAACTGAGTAAGCTCAAGTCCCTGTGGAGACGATCTTATAAATTTTGAAACTTACAACGAGAAATCGGTGCGCTTGCCGTGGTAAAATCCCTAACAAGTTTCTGGCGCCGTTGCCGGGGACTTGAGTCGCTCGCTCAGTTCTTTCAAATTTAATTTCTCAGTTGAATAGGACTTTTCTTTGCTTTTGTTATTTTTAATTTTGTATAAATTATCTTCTGTTTTATTTTACTTTCCCTAACCTCGGTACTTACAAATTATTGCAAGTTTGTTCTTTTTCCTTTTTGAGGTAAATTTATTGCAGCTACATCGATATTAAAATTAGAAATTACCAAGACCATAAAGGAAAAGAAACGAAACAACCAAAAAGCTACCGAGAGAAATTTTTTCCATCTAGATTCTCCTTCACCTATAAAAGCCACGTCTAAAATATGGCTGATAGAGGAGGAGAGGAAAATAGACCACTAAGGAGGACTTTGGGTGATTATGCGTATCATCAAAGACCAAAGCATTACAATAGCATAGTCATTCCTCCTTTCAGTAAAAAAGTTGTGGAATTGAAGCCCGCATTGCTCAGTCTTATTGGATCACATCCTTTTGCCGGACTAGATCATGAAGATCCATACACTCATTTGTCTACTTTCATGGAGCTGTGCAGTACTATGGGAGCCTCTGATGCAGATGCTGAAGCTGTTTATCTTAGAGCTTTTCCATTCTCCTTGACAGATAAGGCAAAGGTATGGCTTCAATCCCAACCTAACAAAAGTCTTAGCACTTGGGAAGAAGTGGAGGAAAAGTTTATTACAAGATTTTTTTCCCCCATCTAGATTCATAAATGCAAAATCTGCTATAGCCACTTTCTCTCAAGGTGTTAATGAATCTCTCTGTGAGACATGGGAGAGATTCAAATCATTACTGCATAGGTGTCCAAATGACTTTGATGATATTGCACAGTTACATATTTTCTACAGTGGTTTGAGACCTCCGACAAAGATGATTCTTGATGCCTCAGCTGGAGGTACAATGATGTCAAAGAGCCCGGAGGAAGCAATTGTAATCATTGACTCCATAGTAGCCAGTGATTACCAGTTTCACCATGATAGATCTTCGATTCAAAGAAAGGTATAATGGAGATAGATACTCAAAATGAAATTCTAGCTCAGAATAAGCTCTTGACTCAGCAAATAGAGGCCTTGACAAAACAAATAGGCCAACTTCCTCAACAAATTCAACAAGCACCTCGTGATTGCCAACAAGAAGAGGAGGCTTATTATATGCAGAATCATACCAGATCTCAACTAAACTTCCAAGGAAATTACCAAAGCTACAGAGATGGTCTATGGGAACAGCAAAATGATAATGCATATTATGGTCCCACTAACTCTTCTTTTGCATGTCCCTCTAACAACTCTTATGTAGGTTCTTCAAATATGTGTCCACCACAACAACAACAACAAGCTCAATCTGATAGAATAGCAAAAATGGAAGATACTCTAACTCAGTTTATGTAGATGTCCATTTCAAATCAAAAGAACACTGAGGCTTCCATTAAAGATCTTGAAGTTCAGGTTGGACAGCTTGCAAAGCAATTGTCTGAGCAAAGAAGTGGACCTTTTTCAGCAAACACACAGATTAATCCAAAAGAACCAAGGGAGTGTTTTAGAGTGGATCTCTTAAATGGAGGAATTTCTGACTCCAAAAAGTTGGTTCAAGGAAAAGATCGTTCAGAGAAAACATTAATTGAAGCATTTGAGGAGATGAGTGAATTTGAAGACAATGATAGTTTTGATTATCTCCAACAGCCATATGCCTTCAAGGAAATTCCTTACCAGCAAACATTCTTTGAGGACTTGTCAGAGGAAGTAAAAAATCAAGAATCACAGAAAAAGGAAAACGCAGTACCTCCACATGCTAAAAATGTTTTCCTTGCGGGAAATCCAAAGAAACTAGTTATTAATAAATCAATGCTCTCTGAAAAAGAAAAGAAACTGGTAAAAATATTGGAGGAAAATACAAAAGTCGATGGCTCATCCCTATTTTCCAATTGCTGGGAGCCAATGTAACGCCTCTCGTGACTTTTTCGTGCTTGATTGATTTTAATTAAAAACTCGTGTCCTTTTTGTATTAAAATGATCTTAGTTGTAAATTTTTAGCGAAAATTCTTTTTTCCTTGCTTGCTAATGATTTGTTCGTAGTCTAAACGATTTTCCTCACCACGGTTCATATAATAAGAATACAGTCCATGATATAGTCCAAATACAGTATCCAAAATAATATACAGACAACTTATCACAAATTACATGCCACAAAAAATTACAAGTCACAGCATACAGCTTCTTATCAAACTTCTTCAACAATCTTCATCTACATCTCATGCTTTCCTGTTCCTCTGCTCGCCCAAATGAATTGGGGTCATCACAGGTGTCAACCACAGACACAACTCAGGTAAGTTTATACCAAACATAGTTTGAATAATATAAACACAGATAGATAAAATTCACACAGCTTATATAGCGTACAGATCATCATACATATACCCATTGTGCGATGTATAAGATGCATGCTCGTCTTTTTATATGATGCATGACTGAGATCTCAGCTTATCATAAAATCATCATCATAACACAATTCTTACTTTGTTTCTCAACATCAAAATCATAAACCACCAAACAACATGTTAAAAGTACATATAGAATTACACGTGAAAGATCACATAACTTATTTTATTTCTTTGAACCCTTTTATCAAACACTTGGTGTGCTTTATGGAAACACTCAACAACACATGTGAAATCACATAGTTATTCCTTTAAAACATTCAGTCATGCAAGTATACTACATATCCAACAATAAAGGTTCAAATCCACAATACTTAAACATCTTTTATTCTTTGTGACAAACTATCAAACACCTGGTGTGCAATATAGAATACTTGTAAAAGAAAACTACTTAACATCATTTTCCACATCCTAGACACATTTCCAACCAATTTCTAGCACCAAATTAAACATAGATACTTAA